>JASDQU010737575.1:85100-106372 GCA_032191745.1 Picea mariana | reverse complement strand
GCCCTGATGAGAAAAGCCTCCAAATGCTCTGAAACTCTCCTGGAATGTAGATCGGGCCAAGATAACCCTATGGGTGAAGTTTTAGACCCAGATCTCAAGTGGATCTCTCTAGATATGAGAAATACACAATGATGGGACGTCCTCCTCACCTCCAAATCGACCCAATCTGAATCTAAATGTCTAGAAGGTGATAACTCTCCAGAAAATCCCTCAAAATGATGGTGGAGCACCTGCAAGTAAAACCCAATTGATGAAATGCCCAACACTCCTCCCTATTGGCTAGCTCGAACCCTTCTCTTCACAATGGTGTGCCCTTGCTGAAACTCCTCTAAACAGTACGACCCTGTTATCTTCAGAAGAACTGAGGAAAAATATGCTGAGAATAGAATGGTGTGGAGGAATCTTTCATCCATGAGACCAAGTTGTGGAACAAGGTGAGTGGATATTTCACCATTGAGTATCTCACAAGGGTTTGTATAGGAAAACCCCCAAACTGAATGCTCAAGAGAAATAAAAAGCAATATGCCAAATCCAGAATGCCTAATAGGTGCGTCCTAGCCTCTTACTTATACTTTTCCTTCTAATCCTCTGTTGAGTTAAGTTAACTCTCAGGGTTAACTTCTATTCTTCTGTTGAGTTATCTTTTCCTCCTTTTATCCTTTCTCTTTCTCAAGTCAACTTAAAAAATACAAATTTAATCTAGTTGACCTCCCCCCTCAGTGTGAGACTATCACCTAGCGGGGGTGCCCAGGCCACTGAGTCTCCTCATCACCTCCCTAAGAGTTGGGGGAGATTACATTCTTATCCATGTTCTCTTCTGAGGTTCATGTCTGTGACTATTTTTGTTATGTTGTGGTTCTCTGGGAGGAACTTTCATTATTCAATATTTGGCCATGTGTCCAAACTTGTTACACTTGTATCATTCCACTTCAATGCTCAATGATTCAAACATTTTGTAACTTCTTATTTGTGTTTCACTAGGTCTTCTTGGATAACCCTTTTGTCTATGAATTTCAAGGTTGTTTGTGTTCCTATTGTTAGCTATGCAATTCATAGCTTTATGTCCAAAATTATTACATGCATAACATAAACCACAAAACATATTTTGATACCTAGGAGTTGAAGATATTCTGAAAGGAGTTTCTCTTCTGAATCCTTCTTCTTCCTAAGGCCTATCAGTTAGTTATTGATTCTGAAATATGAATCTTCTCGATGGAGGAGTGTCCCTGTAATCTTCCTTGTAGATATTCCTATCCCCTTTTATTGTTTTTTCATATATTTTTGGATATGTTTCTTGTTCTATTGTTTTGGAGCTTGATCCCTTTTCTGTCTGATTGTATCCAATTCTGGACTTGTCATGATGAGGTTTTTGACTGCTGATAATGTCATCCAAAACTTTTGAGTTGTTCTGCATATTTTTCTTTTGAAGATCCCTTCTTAATGTGACAATATATGCTTCCAATTTTTCAATGATCCTGTCTCTTTCTTCTAGTTGTTCTTTGATTGCTTCTTCAATTATTTATATTCTTCTATTTGAACCTTCAAATTTGTGATCATTTATTCTAGTTCGTGAGTGTCTTCTTTCTTGTCTAGTTCTTCTTGTAGCTTCTTGTTTTTACTTTTTTCTATTATTCTATATTCTGTGGCACACAAAAAATCTTCTTGGTAGTCAACTTCTGCCTCTTCATATTCTTCTTCAGCCTCTTCATATTCTTCTTCAGTGTCTTCTTTGTCAGAGTCTTCTACTTCAATGTATAGAATTCTTTATGTCTCACTATCACTGACTTCATCTTCATCTAATGATGAGATGTCTTCTTTGGTGCATAAGCGTTTTTTGAAAACTTTCTTTGTGGTTCCTTTTCCTTTATATGTTTGTTTTCTATTTGAGTAATCTTCATCATTTCTCCTATTTTTATTATGAGGACATTTGTTAGCAAAATTACCAATACCATCACAATTAAAACAAATCAAAGGAAATTACTTCTATATTTGTCATTGGTTCCCTTGTTCAATCTTCTGATGAAGTTGGCCACTTCTTCATCATCTTTCGAGATGTCACGATTGTTGTTATGCTCTTTTTATTTTTTCTTTCTCTTTTGCTTTGACCTTTTGGATGATTTGAAAGCTACTTCTTTTATATCTATATTTTTTTGTTTGGTTCTTGTTGGTTTTATCGACTCCCTTCTCAGGTTATCTGAGTTATTGACCAAGGGTTCATGTCATTCGGGGTTCCAACAAAGCCTCTAATTATCAGCCCTCCTGGTAAACCAGAAGGCAGTGCAACACCTGAGAGGTACTGCGTAGTCTCACCCGAGATAGCTAAGGATGGTTGACTGTAAGACTCAGGTGTTTACAGCCTAGGATAGAGTAGGAGATAAAGGGTTTCTTGATTAAGGCCCTGTTCTGTGAACTGTTACTGTAATCTACTTGTTCCCAGGAATCGCATGCATATAACTCAAAATATAAACAGAATCTGATAATGCGTTTGGTTATTCCTCAATCGTATTCATCTATTGCTTGAAAGAAGTTAAAGATATGAAAACATTCAACTTATTACACAGATGTTACCATGGTTCACCCCTCCTGGGCTACGTCCACAAATATTTGTCTCTTGGCTCTTTTATTATAGTATTTCTTGATCTCCATGCGTCACGCGCTTACAGTTCTCCACAAAAGTGGGTAAGATCTATGTAAGGCGAACTAGATCACACCAGGCTCTTTAGCCTACAGTCTAATCCTTAGATCTACCTTCCCTCGTATCTTTCTTGCTTAACATATTACAAAACTTGGTTCGTACAATTCAAACCCCTCACGTATCGCCAACAACAGTACTCGGAAAAATCACTCAATAACAACTTCAATCTTCATAAAAACTAACATACAATCAACAATGACAACAACAACAACAACAAAAAACACCATATGTTACTTCTGTATCTATATTTATACATTTCAGGCTCTTCAGCCACTTATAGAATATTACCAAAACCCTAACCCTTCTTACACTAGGTTTTTCTCCCATGCACGTGTTGTTCTTCCTCCAGTTGTCACTTCCCTCTATGCATGCTTTATTGCATTCGCGCATGTTGATCTTTTTCCAGTTGTCACTTTAGTTTCCTGCACGCTTTCTTTCCCATTATCGTCCTTCTTTCCACTTCAACCTAGTGCCAACAGTTCTCATTTCATATGCTATGAGGATTCCATGTATTCCGTCCATGCTTCTTGAGTCTAGATCTTCTCTTTCTTCTAGTGATGATATCTTAGGGTCAAATCTCATAGGAAGAGATCCTAGTACCTCTTGAACAATTACAAATTCTTTGATTTATTCTCCCAATCCTATGATTGCATTTACTATTTCATCAGCACATAAGAAATAAGCTACAACATTCACATCTTCCTTCATCTTTAGTTGTTCAAACTGACCTCTGTAAGTTTGAATCTTTGTTGCTTTGACTTATGAATCTCCTTCATAAATATTTTGAATTTTGTCCCAAATATCTTTAGTGGATCTACAATGTATAACTTTGGTGTATACCGATTCACCAAGACCATTCAGAAGTGCATTTGTGGCTTGGGAATTATTCTGATGAATTTTTATTTCTCTTTCACTTGTTGGTGGAACTATTGGTTCTTTGTATCCATCTACTACAGATTTCCAAAGTTCAAATCCATGTGCATGTATATATGTTTTCATCATTCTACTCCAGAATGCATACTTTTGTCCATCAAACTGTTGTATTCCATTTTTATACATGTTGTTTATCTCCATGATCTACCTTTAAGTGGTTAAATCGGTTTTTGAAGGAACCTGCTCTGATACCAATTGTTGGATTACTAAGAAGGGGGGTGAATCAGTAATAGAGCAATTTAATCCTTTTTCACCATAAAATGAAAGTGTTATATCAATGTATCATTATCATCCAATAATTGCAGAGTAAATAAACAATGAACAAATGAGAAATCATACACATACACAGTACACCAATTTTTTTACGTGGAAACCCAAAGCGAGAGAAAACCACGAAATGCTTTTTCTTATATGTCTTGAAGAATTACATTCATTAGAAGCATCAACTTCCTTTGTTTTCTAGCTACAACTGGAAGGAGGCTCCAACCCCCAAGTTTCTTAGAATACAACCTGAGGGAAGCTCCAACTCCCCAATTCTCTGGCTACAACCAGAAGGAGGACACAAACACCTATGTTCTTCAGCTACAACCGGAAGATGGCTATAACCACATGCCCTTGCCCCATCCAACCTCCCTGACGTAGGAGTAGAATGATGAAACCATTGTCAGATTCTCACTATGAGATATACCACTGTAACAACTTGTACCAATCAACCTGTACCATAAAAAAGTGCATCAACCATGCATCAACCTGTACCAAAAAACCTGTAATCACCCTGTACCATAAAAAAGTGTATCAACCATGCACTAACCTGTACCTCAACTTGTACCATCAACGACTGCATCAACCATCCACCAAATCTGTACCAATCATGCATCAAATACACATAAACTATGAATCATGAAGATGTACCAACATCATCAACTATACACCTCATGTATCTGCCAACTCATCAACTACTTGTCTCAACCATGTACCCAACATGTACCTCAACCAAAAGGGCTCATCAATTTCATCATCCAAATGTGATTTGTAACTCTGTAATAGACCTGGTGTATATGATCACATACCAACAAACCTTCCTTAACTTTAACAATAAGAGACTGGCATTTTCATCAAACTTTACTTTAGTCTCACATGACTAATTTTGGATTAGTCAAAAACCCTAACTTTCAATAATCATAACTATGTACTTGTAATGAATAAAGATCTGAAAAATGGTACACAATGTTCTTCATTGTCTTTTATGCAATTCCTCCATATTTCACTACTTGGAACCTCTCAGAAAAGGAGTTATAGCAAAACTGGCATATCTTGTTGAATTCTGACTTATTCTAGAGAGCGAATGTGTAGAGAATGACCCACACAGAATATCTGTTGTATGGATCTAAAAATTGTACACAAAATACTAAATATTGTACTCTAACCAATACATTTTGTCTTGCTGAATTTGGATCTGTTATGAAGAAGTTATGACGTTTTTACCCAAAACATTTGTTTTAGACTAGTTTCAGGACTAGCCACAAACCCTATTTCCCACGGCATGTAACTCCAAAAATACAATGACCCACAAGTTGAAATTTGTATCACATCTACTTGGATATGTTTCCTAAATGGCCTCCCAATTTCATGGTCTTAATCATTCTAGAAAAAAAGGTTATTGTGAAAATGGTGAGATGACTTGTAAATAACATACCTTAGAAAGCATCATCAAAAGAATTTATCCTCCCTTGAATTTTGGCCTTCTTTACTTCATCTTTCCTCTGAAATTCAGCTTAGATATCCTTTGGTTACCTCAATCACCTATAGATATTAAATATGCTCAAGTGTGAGTAAAATGAGAGAGTCTTTCCTCTTATTTATACTTTCATGTAGCTTCCTCAAGGGGTTACATTTTAACCATCTTAACCCACTTTCCTTATTTTAGGGTTAACCCACTTCTAACCACTTGTCCACTTAGTAATTTCTCCATTAACTTTATTATTTAAATAATTTCTTTTGTATTCACTTTGACTTATAGTACACTCATCACTTCACTTTATTATTTACCTTCTAAAATATCTTAAACCACTTTGACTACTTTGACCTACACTCATCACTTCACTTTATTATTTACCTTCTAAAATATCTTAAACCACTTTGACTACTTTGACCTTTGGGGGCTTCTAGATGACTCATGAGGGTTCTCCAACTTCACATGGCCATAACTCTCTAACTGTGAGGAGTTATGTGACGTTGCACATACCACTGGAAATGGCATGACATGTACTATCCATATAGAATAGTATTACCTGCAAATATATCAAAACTCATACCATTATCCATCAAACAAACTTGGGTCCATTACTGAAACCTTTGTGCTACAAAAATTTTCTACCGAACTTTCTTCAAGGGTTGACATCAATGAAAACCAATCCAAATTTGCATGTAGGCTAGAACCCTTCACTCTACCCTTTCATTATAATTGTACACTATGTCTCCAACATATATAGCAAGGATACCTAGTCTTAGGATCATATAATATCATCTTGTACATTGAATATATTGTAAAACAAGTCTCCCCCTTCAAAGAGTATTGTTATTAATTGAATTTTTATCATTCTCAAGGCATTGGTTCAGAACATTTGGTTTCAAAGCATCAATCCTAGGTTTTTTATTCTTCAAACAAACCATCTTGGAATTTTTGCTATAATTTTTGTTTTTAGGACACTTTAAATGGAAAACTTTGGAGGTTACTTAATATACATAGCCAAATACTTATTGTAAAAATTTCTAGTTATGGTTCGTTAAACTTTCAGAGATATAGACTATGGAAGATAGGGTTTTTTATTCATCATGAAATCGATTTTAAGTGTGTCATCTTGGGATTTTTTCTATAACTTTTTTGGAAAGTTTCATACAATGAAATTGTTAAGATATTGAGGAAAGAAAACAAGTAATAAGGATATGGATATCCAATGAAATTCAAAAATCCATAGAAACCATTCTCTTACAGAAGATCCCTAATAAGGATATGGATATCCAATGAAATCATGAAAATAAGACGAACAAGGTTGTTGAGACTCAATCACATATGGGGGGTATCTTTTCACATTTGGAGAGAACAAATACTAAATCTCATAATCATGATCATTCATTACTCCAAGATTGATCCAAAAATGAAGGTATTATTGATCGATTTACAAGTTAGTTTATGTATTTAATTTTCATTTGGATCGATAATGTTGATACATAAAAATAATAATTTGGAAATGAATAAAAAAGAATTGTGAAATTGAAGAAGAATAGCAGTAAAATAAGAGAAGATACAAAGACACAAGTTGTTGATGAAGTTCACCCCTCCTGGGCTACATCTCCGGGTCCGCTTCCAATGTGAGCATTCACTTCACTATTGATGTCAAAAGTTGACATTACATCCAAAATTGCTCCCAACCCACATACAATTATGTCTCTAACGCGGCTACAAGGATATGTCTAAAGCCCACTTCTCTAATGTCTTCTATGCAAGAAATATCTTTGCATATATAGAGCGATTTATTCCAAAAAAAAAAATCCCACACCCCAAGAATGGAAAATACATTGATTTAAATACAAAAGGATCTATGGATAAGTTGATATTAGATCCAACTTTAACGGAATTTGGAATATTTGTTTAACCAAATAATATATGGTATATTCCAATTATATTGTAATATCCACATATAATGGGCTATATATATATATATATATATGGTTAAATAACCATATACCACGTGAAAACCATATTACAATAAACTCTTGACCCAAATCCACAAAAACTCCAATGAATATTATATAACCAAGAAATATATATATGTTGTGCCATTTTTTATGGGATATGATCCATTTGTTTAACCATAAAATATGTGGTTTAAGATTTATCCACTCCACTTTTTATGAGGGAATAAATATATGGTTTAATAACTTATGTCATAATTCCCAAGCCACCACACATGTTGATCTAAATCCCATGGATACATAAGGTCGAATCCCAAATATAATTCCAAATCGAATATTGGAATATTTAAATTCGTTGGAATGTAGATTCTTAGGCGGGTTTTTTTATGTCATATAAAATAACTTATGACTTTAAATAAATAAATTACCATGTGACTAAACAAGGAAGTTTGTATCCCTATCGGTGTTGAGGTTGGTTCTCTGTCGGCGGGTTAGGGGTTCAAATCCATCATCGGTATAGCTCAAAAAAACCTTTGAACTCGACACCCTTGATCAATCCTAGGGTGCCATGTGGCACCATTGGATTAGTCCACCTGTCGCCATGGATTTGAACTTGACCCCCTTGACCAATCCTAGGGTGCCACATGGCACCATTGGATTAGTCCACTTTTCGCCATGGCATTGGCCCATGTGTGATCCAATCAGTGACGAAGTGTTACCATAGAAACTTGCCACATGTGACCTTTTCAAAATGACATGTGTCAACTATGAACTACCACATCACTCTACACCTACCACGTGTCACCACCACCATAGAAACTTGCCACATGTGACCTTTGCAAAATGACATGTTTCAACTGTGAACTACCACATCACTCTACACCTACCATGTGTCACCACCAGAATGTGTCACGTGTCCCTATCAAGTTGATTTTTTTGTTATTGGTCAACAACTTCGTATCATAACTTCTTCATACAAAGTCAGATTGAGACGAAATTTTCATCGTTGGAAAGATCTCGATGTGTACTACACAATGGTACAATTTGTTTTAGCATTTGAAACTTTTTATTTTTGAGCGATCACAGATCCTCCTGGATCAAATATCCACTTCATTAGAGCTTCAAGTGGAGACCAAGGAACTACTTCATTCCAAATATCGATATAAGGAAGTTTGATGGAAAAGATCATATAAGATGGATATTTCAGATGGAGCAGTTCTTTGATTTACACCAAGTTCCAATCTTACAAAAGGTACCTATTGCATCCTTGTATTTATAAAATGATCAATTTGTTTGGTATCGATGTATTTGTGAAAGAAAAAATAATTCTATTATATCTTGGTCCATTTTTACGGATGAATTGATATCAAATTATGGGGATATTAAGAGAAAAACAGTATTTAGTCAATTGATAAATATTCAACAAAAAGGTCCAATTATAGAGCACATTCAACAGTTCCAAAAGCTCATTCTAAGGATAAAGAATATTCCTAGCGATAATTTATTAGATCTCTTTGTGGTAAATTTAAAGTATAACATTAAACATGAGGTACATATCTTTGAACCTAAATCCCTAGAGCAAGCATTCAGTATGGCAAGGAAAGTGGAAAAAAAAAATATGGCTACTAGAAGGGTGACCACTAACAACTATATACAACACCATGTTCCCTCTCCTAACCTCACTCAATCAACAAGTTTGAAACCTCAAAAAATGGATGAAACAATAGCAAAGGGACTATATTTCAATTGTGACGACAAGTATAGTAAACTACATAAATTTGGTCATATGAAATTATTCTACATAGACTATGAAGAGGGAAAAAATCAAGAATTGGAACCATCACACGATCTAGATCTAAAATATACTACTCCAATGATATCTTGGCATGCATTGTCCAGCATCAATACTCCACAAACCCTTAATATACAAGGATAAATCAAAAAGAAAAAGCTAACAATGTTGATTTATTTTGGTAGACCTAGATGCCAAGACCAACCCGTTTCTGGGTATCCATGGATCACACACATCATGTCTAACAGATATGAGGCCATACGAAAACTGGGATACTTACTTGGGCCATATGTTTTGCAACTGAGATTCCATATCTTAGCAATTAATCATTAGTAACTTTGGGTCATTTTCTGATGGCCCTTTCGACGTAATTCCAATGTGATGTTGTCGGGATCATGACAAACATTGGCCCCTTCCAACATCGTTCTTGGTACCGTCCCACTTCCAACGAATGTTCTTGTGTCTCACTTCCTACATTTCTTATGAACACATGTCGTCAAAGGCTCAATTTTCTAGTGACACAAATTGTCATCTCACTTATGACGTATATTTACATGTTGTATTTCTTTCGATGGAAACGTGTGGTTTACATGTCATCTCTACTACGACAGAAAATTTCATTGCAATAGAGACGACCTAAACTATTTCGACAACATCATAAATTTTCTTAGACCTTAAAATACGACAAAGATGTATTCATAATGTCGATGCCATAAACTAATCATCGATGAATTTTCCATATTAGTGACATTTTGGATCGTTATAAGGGCATCAAAAATTAGACGCTAGAAGTGTATTAGTGGGACGCGAGTGAGACAAAAGGGTTGTCAGAATAGCGACTCATTGTAAGTATTTAAATGTGTGTGTGTGTGTGTGTGTGTGTGTGTGTGTGTGTGTGTGTGTGTGTGTGTGTGTGTGTGTGTATCCCTTGCCACTGAATTCTAGTTAATATTGCACGATGCTTGTCCTCTCAACTATGTTGCATCAGCCACTAAATGTTTTCTAAACCACAACAATTGTTCTTGAAACAATTCTTTGACTATGAAGGAGTGTACACCTTAGAATCAAGGGGTACTTGTGAAAGAAAATATTTTTGAATAATTCTATGTGTGGCCTCAATAAAAAAAATGGTGTAATATTGACATTCTCTTGCATAGCCACAACATGGACTATTGGTATTAAGGGCCTTGCACTAATTTCTCTAGTTGGGCCGTATCCAATAGTTGAGCCAATGGGGAATTAGGTTGATAAGTAGGGATAGGCAGAGTGTCCTAAGGAGGATAACCTCCCATTTCCTCCAAACCATTTGGTTCCTCGATAATTTCCTATTCAATAGAAGAATCATTCAAGCATTGCTCGAGGAAATATTGCGGGAATCTAGTATCTTCACCACCACTAGAACATATTGTACCACCACGCCACAATTTCCTAGTAACTTTAAAAACTATGTACTAGGGAGCATGCTAATCTCCATTATCTATATGATGCGTACATCACGTATTCTCCTGTCAACGTATATTATATTCATGCTCCATAATGAAATATGTGACATGGAGTATCTATAATAGTAGTCATCATGCCATCCTCAATGGAGACAATTGGGAGTTTACCTACTTGTTGGAATTTATATTATTCAAAGGCATCCAATGCCTTACCTATTGATGAGAGTTGCTTATGGATGGAAATGTTGGCTAGCTCTGTGTACATAGTCTCATTTGAAAACCCTTATAGTTGAGAAAAATGATGAAGGGATGAACTAAGTGGAATGATTGAGGTGGTAGTAGAAGCATGTAGAGGTGCAAAGGGCCATGAGGGAACAAAAGGAGGTAACTTTCTCAATGGTTTACCAAACCATAGCTTATTTCAAGGATTGTCCTTGTTACCTACCATCTTTCTAGGTATCAAAAGGGTGCTAAAAGTATTGATCCTAGAATAGAACCATATTCAAATATTTACATGAGTTTGTATTGTTCAAAGACTATTAAAATTGCAACCATTCTCACCTCAGCTATTGTTATCCCATTTAAAATCAGTTTTCTCTACACAATGGATTTCCTATGTCAATGATATGGGGATTGGTCCTTGGGTTATGTGGTATTATGGTCTATGTTCTCAATTGAAAGGTTCATCTCTTGATTGGCTTTGTTTATTTTGGATGAACTAAGACTTTTCTCATACTAGCCTCTTAATCCTGCTATTACGTCTACATCATTTTTATGTCATATAAAACAAATAAATCTAATTTTATACCACCTGATATTGAGCACCCTTCAATAGATACAAGTTCAAATGGAATTTTGGAAGGTACATAGTGTTAATATTATGGTAGCTTCAGGAGGTGTGAACCTCTATTGTGACCTATGACGAGACTAGAATCCTCCAGAAGGAAGCAAAGAAATGAAGGAAACCCTAGATCGGTTGTCAGCTACAGAAATATATTTAATATGAATTTATTAATACCCAGAAGGAGAAGTCGACCCCAATTAAACTGCCTAGACTACTATAAATACATGGCACCATTTATCATTATTCACATCTCAGTAGTTGCAGAGCGAACTGGATCTGCGCAGGTGCAGTTACAACTTGTGCGCAAGTTTCTAGGAAGGCGTGCGCTAGCCTCTGGGTGGGATTATCTAATCAGCTTGGTTTCTATTTTTTCTTGGTGCATTATCCTCTCTTGGCTATTGGATTTCTGTAAGGATTCTCTTCTCTGTCAAGGTCAAGGTGTTCGAAGGGTGGCTTCGGCCTGTGGTTGGGTGACGAGGGTATCGTCAATGGTAAAACGAGCACAATATTCTATATTCTAATAGGTTATTGGCCCACACACCCTTCAGTCAAACTAAAATGCTAGAAGGAAGCATAGCTGCTAGATATTGAGCTTGTTGAGGAACTACCGCTAGGGTTACTAGCAGGAGCAGCTTCCAAAAACACTGCAGAAGCAGTTGCAGAAACCCTAAATCTCTGATCTGACACCTTGTGATGGATTATCTCACCCGAGAAGAAGATATTCAGATGCTCCATAACGCAGCGCACCTTTTGTCTCTCTCAAAAGACAGAAATGATGAAGTTGAAGTTTTGGGTCAAGGCATGACCAGTTACTAGTCAACCAAAGACATGTGTGAAATAATCAATCTTTCACACTACTCAGCACTTACCGAGACGATTGAAGATGATATGTGGATAATCGATAGTGGAGCTTTCAGGCACATGACAGAAGATCAAGCCAGACTCTCAAATCTAAATGAGAGAAAGACAAAGTGGATCTTAGAGACAAAAGCACTTACCCCTTCGAAGGATTTGGACAAGCCTCCGTCAAATTGGAAATAGGTATTCATGTTCACTTAAGCAATGTTTTATATGTACCTGGTTTAGAAAACAATCTTCTATCGATATCATGTTTAGAAGAAAAAAGAAACATAATAGCCTTCATGGATGGAAAGGTGTTATCATGGCATAAGAATTCCATCATAGAGGATGCTAGGGTTATTGGAAGTCGTGAAGGAAATCTATATAGACAACTATAACAAAATGAAGAAGCTCTAGTACATGAGTAAGTCAACCCTAATGAGCTTTGGAATAGAAGGTACGCTCATATAAATTATCAACCATTACCTTTCCTCAAAAAAATGGTTGAAGGAATACCAGAATTGAAATCTACACATGAAGGAATCTGCAAAGGATGTGCCCTTGGGAAGAATATTAAGAAACCATTCCCAAGTAGCAACAACAGATCTAGGGAAACCCTAGATCTAATACACTTGGATGTTTGTGGTCCAATGCCAGTCAAATATCTAGGAGGATCTCTTTATTACATAATCTTCATAGATGACTATTCAAGAAAGACGTGGTTGTACCTACTAAAATCAAAAGACGAAGTATTCAACAAGTTCCAAGAATTCAAGGCAGAAATAGAAAACCTTACGAACAAGAAGATCAAGACATTAAGAACAGATAATGGAGGATAATACACCTCGAAGGTGTTCATTTCATTCTGCAAACCAGAAGGGATTAGGAGGGAGCTGACTGTTCCCCATAATCCTCAACAAAATGGTGTAGCGGAAAGAAAGAACAGTTCTATCAAAGAAACTGTAAAAGCCTTATTGAATGATCAAGGTCTATCCATGTTCTTATGGGGAGAAGAAGCAATGACGGCAATGTATGTACTAAACAGAATCCCTCATCATATATTGAAGGACATGACACCAGAAGAAGCATTCTCAGGTAAGAAACCTAACGTAGAAAACTTAAGAATATTTGGATGTCCAGTTTATTCTCATATTCCCAAAGATAAAAGGAATAAACTAGAACCCTCAGGAAAGAAGGGATATTCGTGGGATATAGTGATTCATCCAAATCCTATAGAATATATATTCCCAAACAACACAATATAGAAGTAAGCAGAGACGTAACGTTCAATGAAAGGATGGCCTTCAGGAAATCCATCAAAGAAATTATAGAAGAAGAAGAACTTGAAGAACCAAATGAAGAAAACACAGAAAATGAAAATAACAAAAAAGATCAACCTGATCATCCTATGGAGCCATGTGAGAACATTGATTCAGATATCATACCAAAAACCAAGAAATGACCATCTTGTCTTGAAGCTACTTTACAAGATGCAGAAAGAATCAAGGTTCCAGAAGGAACATCTACGAAGAGTAATAGACCGAAAAGATTCTCAAGTTATGCAGCATACATGACGACACTTTCAGATGAAGAACCTACTACATTCGATGAAGCTATCCAAAAGGGACAATGGAAAGAAGCTATGATGGAAGAACATCAATCTATTATGAAAAATGAAGTATGGGAAATTGTACCCAGACCTAAAGAAAAATCAATGGTAACCTCAAAATGGGTATACCAGATCAAACATGCAGCAGACAGAAGCATGGATAAATACAAGGCAAGATTTGTGGCCAGAGGGTTCTCCCAAAAGGAGGGAGAAGATTATGATGAAACCTTTGCTCCAGTGGCAAGGTATACCTCCATCAGAGATATCATATCCCTTGTTGCTTCCATGGGATGGAATCTACACCAGATGGATGTAAAGACAACCTTCCTCAATGGGGCTATTGAAGAAGAAGTGTATATCGAACAACCTCAAGGATTTGAGGTACATTCCAGAGACACTCACGTTTGCAGATTGAAGAAATCTCTATATGGAATCAAGCAAGCTCCAAGGGCTTGGTACGCCAGAATGGACAACTATCTAATAAGACTTGGTTTTTCCAAGAGTCATGCATATCCAAAACTTTATTACAAAGTCGTGGATAATGCACCTGTGATTCTACTATTATATGTTGATGATCTATACATAACAGGTGAAGAATCTCTAATTATTTAGTGCATGAAGGAATTATCTTCCGAATTTGATATGAAATATCTAGGTCTCATGCATTACTACTTGGAACTAGAAGTATTCCTTGGACAAGGAAAGTACGCTATAAAGATCCTTCAGAAATTTGGAATGATGGACTGTAAGTCCATGGACACTCCTATGAATGTAGATATAAGAAAAGTGAAAGTCCCGGATTCCAATCCAGTAGATCCATCTCTATATCGACAGCTAATTCTATCATTGATGTATTTGGTAAATACTCGACCAGCTATTTTCTTTGCTGTAAATACATTATGTCAATTCTAGGTGGAACCTAGACAAGAACATCGGATAGCTGCAAAGAATGTTCCAACATATATTCGTGGGACAATAAACTATGGCTTGAGATATACCACATCTAATGATATCCAACTTCATGGATTCAAAGACTTTGATTGGGCAGGAAGTGCAGAAGACAGAAAGAGTACTTCAGGTATGTGTTTAAGTTTGGGTTCTACTATGATATCTTGGGGCAGCAGGAAATGGGAGTCTGTCACACTCAGTACAGTAGAAGCAGAGTATATGGCAGCTTGTGAAACATGCACAAAAGAAGTATGGCTAAGGAAGTTAATCTACAATTTATTTGATCAGACTCCAGAATCGACCATAATATATTGTGATAATAAGAGTTGTATAAGATTATCATAACATCCATTGTTTCATGAAAGGTCGAAGCACATTGAGATCAAATACTACTTTATTCGAGATAAAGTCTAGGAAGGAGAGGTAAAGCTTGAGTATATCCCCACTGATGAGTAGACAACAAACATTCCTTAGGGTTATACATTCTCTCTAGGGTGCACTTTGATTAGTGTAGGAGGAATGGTCCAGGACAGTCATTCCTTAGGGTTATACATTCTCTCTAAGGCGCACTTTGATTAGTGTAGGAGGAATGGCCCAGGGTGAGGAATGGTCTAGGCTCAGCAATCAGGGATAAACATTCCTTAGGGTTATACATTCTCTCCAGGGTGCACTTTGATTAGTGTTGGAGGAATGGCCCAGGGTGGGGAATGGTCCAGGACAGTCATTCCTTAGGGTTTATACATTCTCTCTAGGGTGCACTTTGATTAGTGTAGGAGGAATGGCCCAGGGTGGGGAATGGTCCAAAAATTCCTTAGGGTTTATGCATTATGTCCAGGGTGCACTTTGACTAGTGTAGGAAGAATGGCCCAGGGTGAGGAATGGTCCAGGCTAAGAAATCAGAAATAATCCTTCTTCCTTGTTTGAGAAGAACGAGGCAGATAGCCCATTGCTGATGTTCTATACTGAGGGCAGATATTCTTTCATATCTCACAGATGTGAGTGAAAGATTGGCCCAAATGATTCAGTTTATATCATAACATTGTTTCTATGCAGGTTTCTATTAGATGTTTGTTATGAAGAATATATGACAGTATATATAAACTATTGTGGTGGATATGTTCCATTATTTGTAAGGCAGATATTCTTTCAGAGCTCATAGATGTGAGTGAAAGATTGGCCCAGATGATTGTTATGGAGACTACCTGTCTCCAGACAGTAGAGATATACTACTGTGGTGGATTTGTTCCATTGTTTATGACTACGTGTCACAGTTTGAGTAGTTTTGTACTACCTTGAATAGACACAGGTGTGTTCTATCAATTAATATTGTACCAGTTGTCATAGGAGATTATCCAGTTGGATAATAATGATGGTGCTCGTGTTGCTACCAGTTGAATGGTATGTTGTTCTCAAGACCATCCCTCCCTATCTAGGAGGGAGTGCTAATATTATGGTAGCTTCAGGAGGTATAAACTCTATTGTGACCTATGACGAGACTAGAATCCTCCGAAAGGAAACAAAGAAATGAAGGAAACCCTAGACAGGTTGTCAGTTGCAGAAGTATATTTAATATGAATTTATTAATACCTAGAAGGAGAAGTCGGCCCAGTTAAACTGCCTAGACTACTATAAATGCAGGGCACCAGTTCTCATTATTCACATCTCAACAGTTGCAGAGTGAACTAGATCTATGCAGGGGCAGTTGCATCTTGTGCACAAGTTTCTGAGAAGGTGTGTGCTAGCCTCTGGGTGGGATTATCTAATCAGCTTGGTTTCTATTTTGTTTGGTGCATTAGCCTCTCTTGTCTATTGGATTTCTACTAGGATTCTCTTCTCTTTCAAGGTCAAGGTGCTCGGAGGGTGGCTTCGTCCTATGGTTGGGTGATGAGGATATTGTCAATGGTAAAACGAGCACAATCTTCTATATTCTAACACATAGATGTTAAGCCCTAAATCATGGCATATTACCCCTTCATTGGGGAATATTAAATTAGTATTTTTATTTTATTTATGTTGGCTTGGGTCCATTAGTTGTAATTGTACCCCTTAGTCTCATATATATACCAAGGAGGATTTTTCATTTGGAATCATCTTGTCTTTGAGACTTAATGTGATGTATAAGGAGGTTTCCCCATTGAAGAGGCTTATTATCTAAATTTCTCTCTTTTTCAAGGTGTGGAGTAATTATTCCGAGGTTTTTATTCTATTTTGGATATTTGGTTCTTAATATTTGGTATCAGAGCTAGACAATCCTCGTTACTGGCTTCTTTAAAACATTTCTTTGAATTTTTGATACAACTCTTTTTCTGGAAGGTTTCAAGATCTAAATTTATATGGTGTAGAAGAGACATATAGATATAACTTGGGTCCAAATTTCAGATCTTGTTTCAATATATTTTTGGAGATACCTTATGTCCAAGTTAGGGTTTTTGACTAGTCCTGAAACTAGTCTGTAACAAGTCTTCTTGGAATTTTCGCTCCCAAATTTTTTCGGCTTGGTTTCAAGTTCTGAAATATATACAGTACGACTGAGACATAGTGAGGTACCCTTTTTTAAAATTTCATCCCTTGATTCGTTATACTCTGAAATTTATTTTCTTAGGAAATTATGGTTTTTGGATGGTGCAGAATTTAGTATAAAAAAACATTCTTGGGAAAACTATTATATATGAATATACAAACCTCCGAAATTAGTGAGACCTATTCCATTGGTTAGGGTATGAACAAGATTATTACTAATGCACATTTCAAGTTCTAAAGTGAAGACATTGGTACAATGCAGGCCATACAAGTTCACACACCTGAAAGGGAAAAAATAAGCACATCTTGGGAAAGTTATCATAAACTTCTCTTGGAGAATACAAACTTTGTCTCGTCTATTGGATTGGAAAGAAGAAAAATCAGGCTACCTCAGGCCAAAATTTTAGACTCATAAGGGCCTAAATTACATAGCTACAACAAAATAAAGGTCAGCTAGCAGAATAGTCTCAAAATCAGTGTTTAAAAGGTGCATTGTTTTTTCAAAATTTTGCATATCTTTTGACTAGAATATCCAATTGGGGTGATTCAAAAATTGGAATAAAGTGGGATAAAAGGAGTATCACATAAATGTAAGAGAAACCTGCGGAGTTTTAGGTACAGACGTATTTCGACATCTCTAAATGTAGGAGTTTTCTCTACTTGTTAGTGCTACAACCTAGGGACAGTGTGGTTCTTCCACGTACCTAGAGTATATCAGAATGCCCCTTTCGAACAGTTTCACATTAGAAATCACTAATATGGACTTGAGATCCCATGTACCTGGTGTATATCAGGAGACCGCCTAGAATAGGATGAGACCAACTGAGTAAACCATTTGGTCGTCTTGTTTCTATAGTACACTGAAAATAACACTTGGGGAGATCACTCTCTAGTACCTGGGTATTCAGATATTATGGATAAGGGCATGGTCAAGCCTCCTTAGTCAGTTCCATGAGATATTGTGTCGAGTATTATTGTTGGACCTTGTATGGGTATCAGAGAGATATAACACCTAACATTCCCTTGTCTATGAGGACCTCTTCCTAACCCAATTATGGATTCTTACATTGCAGTGATACTTGGCCAACATGCCACCAAAAAAGGGAAATTATACACCAAATAATCCTTCAAAAAATCCTGCTTGGACTCTTGACGAAGGTGAAGAAATGCAAAAGGACATAAATTATTTACTACAACAATAGGAAATAAAAAAAGATGAACTACAAAGGATGACGGATTCAAATGAAGCTAAGATAAAAGTGATAATGGATACTAAGATGGATGGTTTAAAAAGGGAGGTCATGGAAGGGTTGAAAAAGTTTCTAATAGAGAGGCCACCTGGAAGTGACAATGTATCCCATGAAATTCATGATGAGGACATAGGGAAGGTGAATCAAGACTAGAGAAACTCCATCTTTGGGTTGAAGACCAATCACTTTCCTAGCATCGATATGAGGAATTTTGATGGCAAGGATCCAATCACATGGATACTCTAGATGGAGAAATTATTTGATCTACATGATGTGCCACACACACAAAAGGTACGAATTAGGTCTTTATATTTAGAACCCAATCAATTTTTGTGGTATTAATGGCTTTGTTCTCGCAAATCACTTGTCACTTGGAAAATTTTCACGAAAGAAATGATAGCACACTATCAGGATACAAGGAGCAATACCTTATTTAGCCAATTGATAAATCTCAAGCAAAACGGTTCAGTTGTGGAGTACATTGAGAACTTCCAAAGATTGAATATAAAGGTAACAGATATTCCAGATGATCACTTGATTGATGTTTTCATAGGAACTTTGAAGGATAACATTCAACATTAGGTTCACCTTTGGGAACCCAAATCATTGAAGAATGCATTCAATGTGGAGAGAAATGTTGAAAGTAAAAATCTGGTTGTTATCATCCTATAAATCTTGGTGTCGATTTATGGATGATTTGGTAGTGCTCTGGAGGTTTCAATATTTCCATAGTGACGAGTAGTTTCTTGTTGGAACCAACCTCTTCAAATCATTGAAGAATTCATTCAAAGTGGAGAGAAATGTTGAAATTTCTTGTTGGAACCAACCTCGTCAAATCATTGAAGAATGCATTCAAAGTGGAGAGAATTGTTGAATGTAAAAATTCCGATTGTTATCACCCTATAAATCTTGGTGTCGATCTATGAGTGATTTAGTAACGCTCTGGAGGTTTCAATATTTACATAGTGATGGATAGTTTCTTGTTGGAAAAAACCTCGTCAATGCCAGACATGTGAATTTTGAATAAGCCCGAATGACCAATATCCAATTATTCAAGTAATGTTCATGATATATTGAGTACCAAACAACAACACAACCACAAACCAACACAAAACTAAGCACCAAAGCTAAGGGAGGAGCCCACATGGGGAAACTACTATGCACTATGGATCGACAACAATTGGGAATACTTCGGTATATGAACAATAAATATTGCACTCACGCCAAAAACGTGAGATAAATACCCAAAGAAAAAACACAAAGGCACCAAGCACTTGTTCAAATTATAACATGCCAAGTGTATTTACAGATGAGTGAAGGGAGTAATGTAAATGTCAAATGCCTGGCTAAAATTAAATGTTAACAATCAAGCCTAAGGGAAGTGCCAAGCGAATCCTCCAGCTGTTCAACGTTCAATTTTGCCAAATCGAGGATATGTTCAGGTGTCAATATTGATGTCGACAACATGTAACGAATGAATAAAAAAGGGAGAACACACAAATGTTGAATGCACGGTGCCAAAACCTCCAATGCATATCACCACCCAGTTGTGTAATCAAGTGCCATCAATTTCGACCTCGTCTGATGCTAATGGTTTTGATTTGATGTCATAATGGAAAAACATATTTCAAAGCACCGAGCTCTGTTTAATCATACAGAGGATTTTACACATAGAAAAGGTCAAGACAAAGGTCAATTTCTTCAGTTTCTTCTTGCTTGTCAGAAGACCTGGTAATTTTAGGCACGTCGGTTGATTTGTGCATTCATCTTATCTCCTTTTGAGGGTTTCAGGTCTAAACGTTCAACTGTGGAGAATATCGGTGCAAGGAAGATCATCCAGATGTCATTTAAACACCTAGTTGTCGAAATCCTCTCTAAACTCATTGTCAAATTCATATAACGGAGCATCCAAATGTCAAAGTGAATTTAGTGTCGAGCTCGGGTTCACAAATGTCAAAGAAATGAATACTCAACAACCAGTGCACGATTTACTATTGTTGCTTGGTCATTTGATTACAATTAAAGGACAACATAGGAAATAACTGGTGTTGTAGATGAATTTTGAATTCTTCATGGGGAATATTTGTGACACATTGTTTATTTGTTGGATATAATGTTCAGGAAATCCGTTCACTGTAATAGCTATGTCAGTTTTAGTAGATGGAGTTTAATTTGAATATGGGTCCGAAGCAGGGTTTAAGGTATAGATCGTGTAGAACACTTCGGTTTCATCTTCATTATGAGAGACAAATCACCATCACTCACTCATTATCCATCAATTAGAGAAAAAAAATGGGTAAAGTATCAAGTGGATCCTTGTTGCGCATTTCCTATAGGTTTTTGTTGCACAACGACCTTGCTCTGAAATTATGATAGAGTGTCCAGAACGCGTCCTGCTCAGCTTGAACGGTTCATTAAAGGTGTCATCATTTCCAATGAATGTCAGGGTCGGGAGCATCATATTAGGGACTAAGGATTGATTTTCATCAAGCTGTTATGTGTAATAAATGAGTCAAGTTTCACTCTTTTTTTTTTTTTAGTATTTTGTTGCCAAAATATGTGTAATTGTAGCTTAACTTAGACAAATTGTTGAATTCGAATTTGGGAAAGGTATAATATGGTTTCGATATATTTTTTTATGAATCTACATGAAGTTGGCTGGCGAGTGTATGAGGTTTTTAATTGACTGAATATTGAAAAAAA
>JASDQU010737575.1:59585-70601 GCA_032191745.1 Picea mariana | reverse complement strand
AATACATCCAACTGGTATAATTAGAATATTATCATCAATGCTTTAGGACTTTTTTCATTAAGTTTCAATCGAGCTCAAACTACATTCAATAGTCACTGTCTATACTAATTTTGCCAATCAAACCGACTTACATTGAAAACATAAAATATATAGGCAAAGGGCGTCGCTTGGGTTGCCCTGCTCTCTAGATAATATCCCTAGAATCTATCAAAATGGCCATCCTATGTTCAATGACCTTTTGTATGACTTATTTCCAAAAATAGAAAACAATTATGTTCGGTCGCATTCTAACCACTTGTCTCTTGTTACAAGGGTTTGGTTTTCAGCAAGGTCTCGTCATAGGGGAGAGTGATGTGTCACTTCCTTCCTTTGAAAGGCCGTCAAAACAGTTCAGGGCTCTGTCATATCTCTGCCATCTAATGTAATGACCCAGCTTCTGGTCGCTTGGTCATTTGTTAGGGAGTGTACGTGGTGAGCGGCTGCTGACTGTCACAGTCGTTACCAAATTGACGAAAATTGTCTAAGGGAAATGCTTTCTTCAAAACTGTCAATATATRTGCCACTTTTGAGAACACAAAAATGAADTCAGTTAAACATGTTTCTTYTGCACGCTAGAAAAGTCCACACGGRCTTTCTCCCCRGCCTYWTTACGTTCTCTGAGGTGTTTCTCATTCCTTTCTTCCAACGTCCTTTGTTCTTCACATAGTTGTATGATTGTATATTGTGCTTTCCGGAGTTGTCTCTTGAGCCACGTCATGTTCCCTTCACGATGTTGTGATGCTGACACCTCGAGGGTATTTAATGCCAACTGTTGTCTTAGATCTTTGTTTTCTTGATAAATGTTGGTGATAGTGAGTTGCGCCTACTTAAACTATTGGGATGGATCTCCAACGTTAGTTCCTACGGTGTCTGTCCTCCTCGTTCTGCCCCCTCTTTCCTGACTTGTGCCTTCGACAGGCTCTATCCGAATAGCACGCATAAGTAATTCCTCGGAAGACAATATTATGCGCGGCTTGTTTTGGACTCAGGTTTCCCCATCTTCTTCATTCTTCCTTGGTCTGCTTCTTCTCCGGGGTATCTTCTTTTGGGGAAGCAGGGCTTCCAACATCCTTCCTTCTGGTGCAACTTCTTCAACTCTGGCCTCTGTGTGATGTGATATCATCGTCTCCATGCGAAGAGGGAAATCTTCCTTTGAAACCTTGGAAATGCTCGCTGTGAGTAAGAATGAGTCCTAGTTGCTTTGATGTGCAGGTCTTGCGCTTCTACTACTTCATGTGCCTCATCTTATATTTTGAGGGATTTCCATGGTACAAAACATATCCTTCTTATGCGCGGTGGAATTGGAAAGGACCCAAAACGAAAAATCTCGATCAATATAGGCTCGCGAGAAGAAACACAAACAGTGCATAAGCTTTGTTGGTGAGTAAAATTCATGCAGAATTTCCATAATCTATAACAGAGAGGACAGGAGGTGGAAACGTGCCAAGGAAGACTGAATTCATGGCGACTGGATGTTTCAAACTGAACTGCATATTTTTCATAGCATATACGTTCATGTAGAGTGCAATTAATAAGGGTTGCAGGGCATACGTGATATGAACGTCATGATTTTTCATTCTTACAACCTTCATAATGGGCTGATGATGGTCACTACACTTGCCAACGTGACTTCTATTAACAACTTGCCTCGACCCAGGGCACGTAGAAACTCACTTTTTGACAGGACTCGATCCTTTGGGAACAGACTCGTACCATTTACACATGTTTTGACTCTGACATCCCTTACCAACACCAAGGGCCAACCAGCCATTTGTTGACTTGGACCCCTTCGTTGTTAGGTACCTGACATCACATGCTTTGACACACGAGCCATAACTCGACTAAAAACTGACTCTAATTGAAAGGAAAAATGGAGGCGCTAACAACTGGCTCCAATGGGGATGTTATCCTCCTAGAAAGGTAGCAAATAATAGTAGACCAGGTGCCTGACCATTGGGCCTTATTCGACTTTCATACACTGCAAAATGAAAAACAAAACACAACCTAAAACTTATTGACATAGTTTCAATCAGATGCAACATAAACTCGGGGCCTTCACTTCGGGCTTCAATTTTCTGCCAACACATTAACTCAAAAATAAAATGACTATTTACAATGGTGTGTGACTTAAAACAAACTTTATTGCACCAGATATCATTTGAGGAACCTGTCGTTTACAAGCCCCCAACCAAGGAACTCTCCATTTGGTTCCTCTAGAAAATAATCATTGCTCCCATGATATGCACTGACTCTGAATGGACCCGTCCAAAGGTGGTCAAATTTTTTGTGCTTTCCTTTATCCTCATTCCTCGTGTCCCATCTCAGCACTAGCTCCCCCACCTTAAATTCCTCCTTCTTAGAACACTTGTTGAATGTTTTCTTCATCCTCTCCTGGTGGATTTGTGATCGACTGTACACATGCTCCCTCATCTTCTATGTGTGAATCAACTGATTTATTCTCCTATGCACATCATCTATCTCAGCCTCCTGTTCTTGCAGCAACTTCCTAACGAGAAACCCCAATGAGGTGGGAAAGACCACATCTGTGCCATAAACAATCTGGAAAGGAGAGTTCAACATGGACTTCTTGGTGGTAACCCTATCTTCTCATAGCGCGTAAATAAGCTTTTTATGCCAGGCCTTCTTGTTGTCTTGCAAGAGTCTCTTGATGATCCTGATCAGAATTTTATTTGAAGACTCTGCTAACCCATTTCCCTGTGGGTAATATGTCGTAGAATGCCCCAGGGTTATATTGTAAACCTGACAAAACTTCTCCATCCTCTTGGACTTGAACGTGGTCACGTTATATGTTATGATCTTGATAGGGCATCCAAACCTCGACAGGATGCTCGTTTCCAGAAATTGAATGCTTGTGTCATTATCCTTCTTCGTTGGAACTACTTCTATCCATTTCGTGAAGTACTCTGTGGTTGTGAGTATCCATATGTGTTGCACCAAGGATGGCAGTTTTATTTCCCCTATGAAATCCAAACCCCACTGCATGAAAGGTGCTTCAACTGAGATTGGTTTTAGTGGCAGGGGCTGCATCTTTCTTCTTCCATCGAAAATATGACACTCGTGGAAACTGGAAAATTCTTTGTATACGTCCACGAAGATGGTAGGCCACTAGTAACCCACTCTTAGGATTTTTTGCACGGTGGTTTTCCAGTATTGGTTTCTTCCGCAGTTTCCTTTTTGGAATTCCTTGATAGCTCGTTTTGCATCGTCTTCTAGCAAACAACTAAACAATATCCCTCCAGTATCTTTCTAGTATAGCGAGCTATCCAAGATGCAAAATATGATGGCCTTGATATTTATAAATATATCCTTAGTATTTCTTAAACCCAGAGGGGCTTGCAGATTCCTTAGCACATATATGATGTCTGTATACCAGGATGAATTTATGAACTTCTAAGACACCTGCGCAGTCATCTCTTCCTGAGTATTCTCCAACATATCGAAAATGAAATTGATTCCCACTGCATCGCAGTCCGACTATGCCATAAACTTTGCAAGGCCCTGACCCTTAATCAGTTTCGTAGGCTTAATCTCAAGGTCATATTCCATCATGGACACTATCCACTTACCTCTCCTTCCTTCAGGGTCAAGCTATGTCAGGATATCCTTGACTGATTTTTTGGGTACATAAGAAATAACGTGGGAGTGGAATATGTACATCCTAAAATCCTTTAGGTCTTTTCCCATAATGTCGTACCTTAGTGGAGCATCCCTTAGCATCCTGATGAAATAGGCTATGGGTTTTTCAAAGTTATGATCGTCTTTCTGTAACATCACGCTGACAATTGTATGCTCCGAGGTAAATGAAAACAGGATGAAGTCTTTCGTGAAGTTTGGGTTGGCCAACACGGGAGCTTTAGTCAGCGCCACCTTGATATCTTCAAATCATTTCCTGAATTTCAGGTTCCACTTGATTTTGTTCCCATTTCTAAGCATGCAGGTGATATGTTTTATAATTTCTGCCAGGTTAGGGATAAATATTCTCAAGAAGTTTACCTTTCCCATGAAGGATTGCACTTCCTTCTTACTACGTGGAGTGTCTATTTTTAGGATTCCTTCAACCCTTTTGGGGTCTATATTAATTCCCTCTTTCGAGATAATGTGCCCCAATAGCTTCCCTTCTTCCATCCCAAAATGTGACTTTTTCAGATTCAGTGATATGCTGAATTTTCTACACTTCCAGAAAACTTTCTTCAGATGCTCGAGGTGTTGTTCGTCAAAGTCAGAGTATACCATGATGTCATCTAGATAGATCACAATGAAATTTTCCTTTTTTTCAAAAAATTCTATGTCCATTTCCCTCTGGAAAGTAGCTCTGGCGTTCATCAGACCAAAAGGAATATTGGCATACATGAAAGTCCCTCATGGTGTCGTAAAAGCTATTTTTTCCCTATCATCTGGGTGGACCATGATTTGATTATACCTAGAAAAAATGTCCAGCATCGACATCTTCTGGGACCCCACTACCTTTTGCAAAATATAGTCCATTTTAGGGAGTGGGTAGTGGTCCTTAAGGGACACTTTGTTTAGGTTTCAAAAATCCACACACAATATTATTTCGTCGCTCTTTTTTCTAACATGTACCAGGTTGGCCACCCACTTAGAAAACCTTAAAGAAACAATAATTTTATCCTCGAAGAGTTTCTTTACCTCCTTTTCAATTAGTGGCAGTAGTAGGGGATTTATCCATCGCAACTTTTGTTTGAAAGGCCTCTGGTCTTCTTTGAGAGGGATGACATGTTGAATCACTATAGTGTCATACACCTTCAAGTCCTCATAAATCCAAGCGAAAACATCGGGGAAATCCTTCATGAGCTTGATGTAGTCTTGTTTGACCTCTGGACTGAGCGTTTTCGATAATTTGATCATTTTTGGGTTCTCGTGAGTCCCAATGTTGCAGTCTTCAACATCCTCGCCATATGCAGTGATCTTGGGATTCCTAGCCATGTCATTTTCATCAAACATATTTTCCAATGGAACTAGACCCATTGGAATGATGTTATTTTTCAGTTATACTATGTCCCTTCCCACTATCTGGTTCTGGAAAGGGTCATCATCGATGCATGCATCTACACTTCCATACATGTCACAACATCACTTGTCATCAATGTTTATGTTAGCCAACTCGTCGCTCATTCGGAGGAATATCTCCACCTGTTTGTCGTCCTCAAACACCTGCCAATATTTGATATTATCAGGCACTATCAGCCTATGTTTGACTTTAATCTCATATTTTCTGTTTGGGAAGACGGGAATTTTGAAAAATGAGGCCGAGGTGGCCAACACATCAGCAATCTGATTTTTCTCCATTGGGATAGTAGATATATCATATTCCGAGAATTCTTCGAGGAGGTCCAACACCAAGTTTTTGTACGCTCTCAGGCCGGGCTGTCTAGATTGATATATTCCTTTCACCTAGTTTATAACCATCTCGAAGTCTCCAAGCACTTCTATCCTCTTTGCTCCTAATTCCTTCAAAACCTTCAGGCCCAAAATCAGTGCTTCATACTTGGTCATGTTGTTTGTACATTCGAAAGTAAGCTTGTGCGAGCAAAGATTTGTACCCACCTTGGGAGGGCTTATGCACACGTCAGCCCCTGCTCCTTCCTTACTGACAACACCATCAAAACTCATGTTCCATATCTTGTCTTCTGCATGGTTCTTTGGGTCAATGCACTCTGCTTCTTGTTGTGCGGCTTCCTCGTCGATGGTCATGATCTCTGTCGGCTCTTTGTTAAGTACCAAATAGATCTACAAATATAATCACAAATATTGAATACACAATAGATCCACAAAGCAAGATAGAAGAACAATATGCAAAAACTCTCTTATTACTATCAAACCCTTAGGGTAGGGCAACACCGTACAATGGATCCTATTATGGAAGGGATCCTCTCTTGTTCACTTGCCTCTTCGAGGGGGCAACCTCCTAATGAGCTTCAGCTCCAAATACAATAATTCTCTTCATGTCTCATTACATTGCTTGAACCCCTTTATATAGTGCTACCATCACCTAAGAACATTCTAGAGGAGGAATCTTCTAGAAGTAGAACCTTCTAAGAAGTCCTCTTATATTTATTATATCTAACTACCATAGTGGGTCTTATTTAATAATATAGTGGACCTATTCCACCTTACATTGAATGACCTCCACTATTATCACTATGGGCCCTCTAGGCCCCCCCCACTACCTCTCTAGCTACCTTACACTCTTCCTCTTCAAAACTCAGGTCATTGTAGAAAATGGAGGAACCGACTTCAGTATCGACAGAGTAGATAGGATGGTTATTTGGTTGCGTCTTACTGCTTACCATGTGTTTTAGTAGCACTTCTCTATACAACCGTCTATCATGGCCAAAGATAGGAATGGTGGCCAAGGATGATTTTAGGGGCTAAATTTCACTCATGGGCTAATTTTCCATGGTTTTTCCCAAAAAACGATTCGCTATTCTAAAAAATATTCGCTATTCTAAAAAAGATTCGCCCAAATTCTATAGGATAAAATTATTTTACCTTAAAAATCGCCAAAATTTTATACAAACTATATGAAATCCTTAGAAATTTGAATATTTTTACAAAAATATCGCTAAACATTTTATAGTTGGCATATGAAGGATTAATAAGATTCGCCAAGGTTTATACATTTCAAAATAAATTTCCATCCTTAAAATCATCCCTGATGGTGGCGTATGACATGTCAATTTGTAGAGTCCCCTTTAACTTCACAGCCCACGACCTGGAGAGAAGCATGCCAAACTTAGGGGGTATATCTGCCACGACCACATCCATAACCATGTTCTTCGAAGGAATTTGGGCTAGTGATACGACCAAATATTTGATGAGACCCAAGCACTCGACTTTCCTCGAATCAAAGGAAAAAACTTCCTTATAAGTCCTGGTGATATCCAAACCCAACTCATCCATGATTACCTTTGGCATGAGGTTGTGCGATGCGTCAGAGTCTAGCATGGCATTATGCAGGTTCATGTCATGGACTTTAAGACTGACATAAAATGGGGGAACATCCTCACTATCACTTGTCTCATCAATGCACGGACCAAACAGAATGGCACGATGATCATCTTGAACGTTCAAAGTGTCAGGAGGTTGTCCCATTTTAAGAATTTTAATGATCTGCTCCTGATATTCACCTTTTCTGATAAGTTCATTAAAAGGGACAGAGATTTTGATCTTTGCCATTTCATGCTCAAAGTTAAAAGGGGGACAAACTTTCTCTACCTCTTTTCCACATGCTTCCCAGCTTGTTTCCAGCGCTTTCCTCGGGGCCTCCTCCTTTGACTTCGCCTTTTCAGTTGCATCCTTGATCGGGTTGTCCAGTTTCGGTCATCTTGTGGAAGGGGTGTCCTCTGAAGGTTTCCTTATGGGATTTGTCTATTGAGGCTCAGTAGATGCCTCCTTGCTCCTGACGTTATATTTCTTCTGAAACTGCATGATGGCGTTCTGATAACCTTTTCTGAAATTTTTCGTTTCTCACGACAGTGTGTCATCTGTCACAAGCATCATATCATCATTTTATCTCATGTACTGATCATGCTCTCCCTTTGTCAAAAACATGTGTGGGTTCTTATCATCGCAACAATGCATTTGGTCTTCGAACATCTGATCAAAATTCTCATCCGCGAAATTGTTTTGGAATGGAGGCGTCATCTGTTGGTCGCCCTGGTCTCTCTTCTCCCTCTGTCTGATCTGAGGGACCTGATCCCTTCTGGTGTTCTGATTTCTGGTTTGGGGTTCATGTTTTTCTCGGGCAATAGGCCTATTTCCCATGGACATTATCTCCATCAGTTTCTCCATCGTCTTCATCATCAAGTCGAAATTGTCATCAGAGGACCAAGATTTTGATGGCTATGCGTCTTCTTGGGGTTTCTTATCACCTCTATTGAATCTATGTTTGATCTTCCCCAATGCCATCATATTTACATCGACTTCTATTGTGTCACTCATCATTGCATCTAGATTTTCTGATCTTGTTTCTCTCAACAACAAAGAGAAATCGTTGTCGAAGGAGTTGGCGTATCACAACTGCACATCCCCGGGGGATGGCTGGAATTCTATAGGAATCGAGTTATAAACTATCATGAAACGGTATGAGAATTCTTGCACCATCTCCTCCAATGCCCTCTTCATATTATTGTACTGGGTCAACAACTGCAAGGGGTTCTTCTTGTCTCCCCATCTGGTAAGGAAAGACGTCTAGAACGCGACAAAGTCTTGAATTCTTGTGGTCGAGAGGGTTTTGAACCATTTCCTCACCTCCCCCGAAAGGCTCTGCGTGAAAAACCTCATTTTCGCATTTGCATAGTCTATCTCCTCTAGGTCGATGAAATTGTTGAACCATTCCAGTTGCCTTTGGGCTTAAACGTTCCCTTCAGCATCGTAGATCTTAATCCTCTGACTGTAATTTTGGGGAAAATCGTGGAGTTGGGATGGCAGAACGAGGGGGTCGAATCTGGCAGCCATGGCTCTAGGATGGTTTAGGATTTGAGGGATATTATTAGGTATCAGGGCTTGGAATCTCTTCTGGTCAAAAACTATGTCATCCAAGATGGTTTCTGACTTAGACCTGAATAAGGTTTGCTCAAATAATGCGTCAAAATCAAGGTCGTCAATCCTTTTCCCCCTGTGTTTGGGTAAGGATATGATTTTGTCGAGGTGATAGAACGAGTCCGGTGCTTGCTCTCTATTCCTATGGAGAAGTTTCTCAGGGTCGCACACAGGCTCTACAAGGTTAGGTTCAGGATTTTCTCTGGTATAGATCGTCTTCGGAGACAGGGTTTCTGAAATGCGCTACTTGGTGTTACTGGAATTTTTGACTGGATTCTCCAGGGTAAAGGTTTAAGCCAATAGAGAGGTTTGTCCCTCTGTTACCCTCAGTGGTCAAAACTGTAACGTTAGTCATTCTCCCAAGGAATATTTATTCAATTTCTTCCCCAGCAACAACGCCAAAAAGTTAGCACTTTGTAAATCTGTTCGGCTGATGAAAAACGATAGAGGTAACTATTTTAACCAAATTTGAGACCGGAAACTAGCCTTTGGGACCTGGAGAGGGCTCTCTCGGGAGACTTTGTCTCAATAAAGGATATGGCTTTAAACTGTCGTCTAGATTTAACACTGTCAGATAATAAGTTTTTGGTTCAATTGGTGCAAGACAGTAATACCATGGGCTATGGCTTCAATTTAAGAAAACGATGGAAACAAATGACTCACTGACTGAACTTGAGAGGATAAAGTCTAAGAGACCAACAGTGTTCATTTTAAAATCGTTATGTGTGGCGAGGAGAAAAATACATGAAGAAACTCGGAGCACCATTGAGGATGAATTCAGAGTTAACTTTGGAGGAAATACGTTTTGTCTAAATGGTGCAAACAATGGGCACTGCGTAGCGAATCCCAGGTTCGAAATTTTGTCCTAATTCAGACAAAAAATGATATGAATAAAAAAAAATGGAAGTACATACACAAAGAAAGGAAACAATACATCCAACTGCTAAAATTAGAATCTTTTCATCAAAGCTTCAGGAATTTTTTCATTAAGTTTCGATCAAGCTCAAATTACATTCAATAGTCACTGTCTATACTAATTTTTCCAACCAACCCAGCTTACATTGAAAACATAAAATATATAGGCAAAGGGTACCACTTGGGCTGCCCTGCTCTCTAGCTAATATGCATAGTATCTAGGAAAATGGATTTCCTATGTTCAATGACCTTTCGTATGACTTGTTTCCAAAAATAGAAAACAATTGTGTTCAACCGCATCCTAACTGCTTATCTCTTGTTACGGGTGTTCGGTTTTCAGCAAGGTCTCATTGTACGGGAGAGTGATGTGTCGTTGCCTTCCTTTGACAAGATGTCAAAACGGCTCAAGGCTCTGTCAGATCTCCGCCATCTAATGTAATGACCCTGCTTTTGGTCGCCTCCTCATTTGTTAGGGAGCGTACATGGCGAGTGGCTGCAAGTTGTCGCAGTCGTTACCAAATTGACAAAAACTGTCTAAGGGCAATGCTTTCTTCAAAACTATTTGGATCTGTGCCACGTTTGAGAACATAAAAATGAATTCAGTTAATCTTGTTTCTTCTGCGCATTGGAAAAGTCCACGTAAACTTTCTCCCTAGCCCCKTCAYGTTCTCTGAGGTGTTTTGCATTCCTTTCTTTCGTCATCCTTTGTTCTTCRCACABTTGTATGAGYGTATCCTACACTTCCYRGAGCTATCTCTTGAGCCACTTCACGTTCCCTTTGCGAMCTTGTGATGTTGACACCTCGAGGGTCTTTGTTKCCAACTGTCATCTTAGCTCTCTGTTTTCTTGGTAAAGTTCAGYGATAGAGAGTTGTGCCTACTACAGCTGTTGGGATGGCTCTCAAACATTAATGCCCATGACGTCTTTCCTCCTCGTTCATCCCCCACTTTTCGGACTTGTGCCTTCAACAGGCTCTAGCTAAATAGCGCGCATAAGTAATTCCTTGGTAGTCGATCTTGCGCATGGCTCGTTTTGGACTCGAGTTTCCCCAGCTTGTTTGTTCTTCCTTGGTATGCCCCTTCTCCAAGAAATCTTTATTTGGGAAGGCAGGGCTTCCAATGTACTTCCTTCTGGTGCAACTTCTTCAACTCTGGCCTCCGCGCAGTGTGATATCATCGTCTCTGCAAGGAGAGGGAAATCTCCTGTTGAAACCTTTGGAATGCCCGGTGTGAGTAAGAATAAGTCCCGGTCGCTTTGAAGTGCAAGCCTAGCACTCTTGCTACTTCATGTGCCCTACCTTATGTTTTGAGGGGTTTCCATGCTGCAACACGTATCCATCTTATGCGCGGTGGACTTGGCAAGGGCCCAAAATGGAAAAACTCAATCAGTTTGGGATCGCAAGAAGAAACACAAACATTGCATAAGCTTGGTTGGTGAGTAAAATTCATGCATAACCTCTATAATTTATAACAGAGCGGG
>JASDQU010737575.1:38090-53012 GCA_032191745.1 Picea mariana | reverse complement strand
TTTTTTGGGTACTCAATTGGCTCATAGGTCATCCTATCATCCTCAATCTGATGGATAAAACAAGATAGTGAACAAATGTATGGAAGGCTACCTTCGTTGCTTTGTCTCTGATAAACAAACACAATGGTTCAAATGGTTACCCTTGGCAGAATGGTGGTATAACACTTCCTTTCATACTACAACAAAAATGACACCATTTATGGCACTTTATGGATACCACCCTTCTTCCATCACTTCTTCTCTAAAAGAAAAATCTAAGGTTCAAGCAGTGGTAGATCACATCGAGAATCAACAAAAATTTCTCCATATCTTAAAGGACAACCTGACCATGGCACAGAATCACATGAAACAACAAGCATATCAACATCGTAGTGAAAGAAGTTTTGAAGTAAGGGATTGGGTGTTTTTAATACAACAACCATACAAACATATGTCCCTCAAGCAAGCCAAGAAGGATAATAAATTATCACCAAAGTACTATGGCCCTTATAAGGTGTTGCAAAAGATTGGTACTATGGCATACAAATTGGAGTTGCCTGCATCTTCACGAGTACACCCAGTTTTCCATGTTTCTTGCTTAAAGAAGGTTATAGGCGACAAGATCCTAGTTCAAAATGTATTTCCAGAACTTGACAAGGAAGGAAAAACCATATTGGAGCCTGAATCCATCACTGACACAAGAATTCACCAAGTAAGGAATAGATCCATTTCAAAGTATCTCATTAAATGGAGGAAATTATTGGCTGAAGATTCCACTTGGGAAGATGAGTCTTTTATACAAAAGCATCCAGAGTTACTCAAGCGTTGCGGACAACACTTGTCTCAAGAGGAGAGGCATGTTAAGCCCTAATATTGGCTCATTACCCCTTAATTGGGGCATATTATATTAGTAATATTGTTTTATTTATGTCGGCTTTAGGCCATTAGTTGTAATTATACCTCCTAGTCTCCTATATATATCAAGGAGACATTTTCATTTTGAATCATCTTGTACTTGAACATTTAAGTAGGGTAAAAAGAGGTTGCCCCCTCGAAGAGTCTTATTATCTGAAATTATCTCTTTTTCAAGGTGTTGAGTACTTTTTCTGAGGTTTTTCTATGCTATATTGATATTTGTTTCTTAACAAATGACTAATAAACAAGGAAAAACCTTAGGAAAAATAGATCATAGGTGTGTGTGAAATAACTCCAACACCCCCCCTGAACATCACTATGGTGAAAATAAAGAATGGGTCTCGACAATGAGGCCATGTTAGGTACCCAAATACAAAATATACATTGATATAAAGTGAGGAAAGAGGGAAAACCGCGTGGTAAACCCCCCTCCCCTCAAATTACAATGCATAAAAAAAATGAGAAGGAACAAATAGCAGTTGCTAAGCAACCTTGTTCTTCACTCCAAGAAGACCTTGCAACTGTGCAAGTTTGTGATCGTTGAAGATTTTGTTGAAGATGTAGATGTCCGCATGGATATGATCAAGTAGATGCACCATTGATATGTCCACACATATCCACTTTCTCTTCTTGTAATGAAAAATATCCAAATAAAATTTGGATGAAATTTTGAGAACCGTGCGACCGTTTCCAAAAAAAACGTTGAAATTGTTTTGATTTTAAAACGATCATAACTTCACTTCCTGGACTCCGTTTTAGACAAAAAAAAATTGAAGTTGGATATTATTTTGAGAGGAATTCAAATATCCAATTTTATTCTGAAAAAGTTTCTCATAAAATATCATAATTGTGTTTGATGTGTGCGGCTCCATTTTTGTCTCCTAACATGCATCCATTGCGCATGGAAAATTGTCTGCATGTGACCCTTGAGATGCATGCCATATATATTCCACATGAAATTTAGAAAACAAATATGAAATGGATTAGACATTATTTTCAATTAATGGTTACAAATTTGTGCAAATACTTGTGTAGAAGACTCTTCAGAATAAAATGTTTGATCTTCTGATGGCTTCTCTTCTGGCTCTATCTGTTCCACCTACTTCCTGAAATCTTCATAATATTCTTTATTCCCAAATAGAACCTCCAATCTGGTCCATAATTCATTTGTATTTGACTCTTGTGAATGATCATATACTTGATGGATAATTTCAGGAGAAATAAAATAGAGGATACATCCTATGGTCATATCTTGTCTATTGAGAAAATCGTTTTTCTCATCGGCGAAATCAAGCTCTACTTCCATTGCCATAGTTATTTGGTACAAGCCTATGCATATGATTAGAAGACAAATTTTTGGCTTCCATTCCAAATAGTTATGATGTGTGAGAAGTATTTCCGGTGAATAATCCATCTTTTCTGCATTCTTCAATCTTTAGTATCTAAAAAAAATAATTTGGTGTAGCTTTTACTTAGTAGTCTGTCGGATCTGATACCATGTAAATGTATTGAAACTGTATAGAATAGATCTATCTAGATAATACCACACACATTTGCAGAAATAAATTGAGAAATAAGAAGCAAGAGAGAAAGAATGGAAGAATTCTCATTAACCGTTTCCACACTCAAAGAGTGAATAATTTACAATAGATATAAGATACATGAGTAACTAATGCACCATAGTGGTGGTCTAGAGTGATTTGGACACACACTAGAAGTTACGAGAGTAAATTTCCACTTAGTCTAGTCTCTCAGGCAGTTACGAGAGTGAACTTCCACCTAGTCTAAATTAACTAGTCTATCAGTCTTCAGTTAACTGACTGAAATAGAGTCAAGTGAGGAGGATATTATGGAATCATGAGTAATGCGCTATTTTGGTGATGATTCCAAGGACAATTCACATTAGCTGGTGATGATCCCAATGTTGTATGGTGATAATTCCAACGTAGCATATAGACTCCACTCAATTGATCAAACTGAAGTGAAAATTGAAGAGAATATTCTCCCTAGAGGAATATTCTTCCTAAAATATAGGAGACTGAATAATGACTAATAAACAAGGAAAAACCTTAGGAAAATTAAATCATAGGTGCATGTGGAGTAACTCCAACAAACAGGCTCCAAATAACTCTATATAATAAAGAAAATGTTTTTTCGTTTAGATAATGTAAACATTAAAAGATAAACTTTCATAATCAAACTCATGACATGAAAAAAATCACTTTAAATTATGGTTATTACCTTATATGTCTTAAGTTATTTCATAATGAGTTTGATCCTTTGTTTGACGTTAGGAGTTTCATTTGCAAGGTCTAACAAGCGAGCAAGTTCCTTGTTCTCTTTAATGATCTTTTTTTGTATTATTACCATCGGCTCGGGGGGATGAATACAAATTGTAACATACCCAGCCACCCATAGTTCAAGTACGCTACATGCAAGCCCACCCTTGGACTTCTTTCTCATTCTAACCTTCTTTATTTATTAAGGATGCATAAGATAATAGATTTAACAACATGCACAACAATATCCAGCAAGCATGCAAGATATAAATATTATGCTCAACAATAATTAAATATACACAGTGAAAATACATTCATATACATGTAAATGAAAATTAAACTACACAACAGAATACATTCATACACAGATAGTAATATCACAATAGAGAGCACTTATATTTATAAAAGACGACACTGAATGGCTGCAGACCAAGGACATTCCACCCAACCGTAGACACCATTGCTCTAAATCCCAACAACAGTGTCACCCCTGAGCCAGGGCTATGAATCCACAAGGACGGTTCCAGAGTGTAATTCGGCTCCCAAACTAATCATCTCTCAAGCTCTCACAGGTTTCTTGACACTCACAACAATCTAAGTACCCAACTCTCTTCTACCCAATCTGTGCCACCCAAGAGAATGGACCTCCACCCTTCTCTACCACATAGTCCCTCAGGCAGTCCTTCTCCTTCTTGCCAGGGCTTCCAGCACAGTTGGTTCAGAATCTCAATGTTGGTACTCTAAGGACTCGCAGTTTTGAGAAAAACAGGGCACAGGCTAATGCATTTCAGACATGCAGGCCCTAGGTCACGGTTCGATCACACCATCGACCACTAAAGACAACTATCATGTGGATAAGTTCTTCAACAACTCTATTTCCTTTGCCAATCCAAGATGTAGGTGATGATGGATCAATGGATGAGTCAGGGGAGGTGCATGGGACTGCGTGCATGGGAGTGTGTGAGGGAATAATGAGTGAGGGAATGGGAAAACAACGAACAAGTCATCAGTCCAACCCTCCCATCAAACCAGAGGCAGGTTTAAGTAACCTCACGGGGAAAACAAGAACCTTCTGGAATTCCCCAAGAAGTTCACGTAACCAATCCCCTCCCTTACACAAAAAAGGGTAATAATAAAAAAAATAGGAATAAACACTTAGTCCCTCAAGATCCCTCTCTTGTGGAATCATAGCCCCTTATAACTCTAGTCATTGTCTGTCTAGCAACCAACGATGTGTTTATTATTATTAATGATCAAACCATTACATTTCTTTGGCATATTGGCCCTTTAATAATCGTTTGGGCACTCAAGCCTCTCATCATTGTAACAATACATTATTTAAAATGGGGGTTCAAAAACCTAGGGTGTTACATCCCCTCCCCCTTATTTTGGCACTATCCTTAGTGCATATACAAAACAAAGATCAAAATCTAAAATTTATTCGAAAAGGCTGTGGATACTCTGGCCGCATGGCATCTTCATGCTCCCAGATAGCATTTTCAGGACCGTAGCAGGTCCACTGAATGTTTACCAATTCTATAACTCAATTCCAGAGGTCCAACACCCGCACTAGCTGAAGATGAAAGTCTCCCTCCGTCTCTACCTGACTCAGATGCCAATCAATAATATGTTTAGGATCATGTACATATTTATTTAGTAAAGATACATGAAATAAATTATGCACATTTGTGGAAGCAGGCAATGTAATCATGTATGAAACCATCCCTATTATGTCCAATATTTTAAATGGACCATGGAATATGGCTGCCATCTTTGTAAAACTACCCAATTTCAAAGATATTTTTTGGGGACTCACTTTCAAAAGTACATGCTCCCCTACTTTAAATTCTCTAACTGTCTTGTTCTTGTCTTCATAAACTTTCTGTCTATCCTGAGCTACCTATAAATTATACTTAATCTTGTCCATCTGGTCTTCCATGTCCTTGAGCAACTCTGGCCCAAGTACCACTCTATCTGTTGGGTTGTCCCAGCTCACTAGAGTATTACATTTCCTACCATACAAGGCTTCAAATGGGCTCATTTTCAATGAAGCTTGATACCCATTGTTTTATGTAAACTCAACCAAGTGTAAGTAATATTCCCACTTAGATGGCTTATCCATCACATACATTATCAACATGTCTTCAATTATTCAATTGACCCTCTTTGTTTTCCCATCTGTATGGGGGTGATATGTTGTGCTAAAGTTTAGATTTGTGCCAAATCCTTTAAATAATCCCCTCTGAAAATTGGAGGTAAACTTCATATCTCTGTCCGAGACAATTGTCCTAGGTATCCCATGCAACCTAGCAATTTCCTTCATGAAAATTGCTGCAATATTAGCTACTGTATGCGTTGTCTTCATAGGCACAAAATGAACAACCTTTGTTAATTAGTCAACCAACACCATGATTGAATCATGCTTTTTATTTGGTCTAGGTAATCCTGTGATGAAATCCATGGTGATCACTTCCCATTTCTTCTCTAGAATTGGCAATGGATGTAGCAAACCCATTGGGTGCCTATCCTTAGCCTTCACCTTCTGGAATTCCATACATCAAGTGATGTAATCAACAACATCCTTCTTCATTCCCAGCCAAAATAAATGGCTTCTTACTGTTGTAATTGTTTTCTGGTAACAAAGATGTCCAGCATAAGGAACATCATGCATTTCCTTCAGTACCAAATTCCTCAGTTCTCTAGAACTAGGAACATAGATTCTATTTTTATGCATGAGTAATCCATATTCCTTTATCTCATACTCCTTTACTTTCTGTTGTACATTTCCTTGTTGTAAGTTTTCTTTTACCTGTAGGTAATGATGAGCTGTAACAAGACCATCTAAAATTATACTCTTCAAGTCTGACGGATGCATATTGATAGCAGTAGCATTCATGAGATGCACTCTTCTACTAAGTGAATCGACAAATTTATTGTTCTTTCCCTTGATATGCTTACTATCGAAGTCATATTCACTTAAAAATTCTATCCATCTTGTTTTCCTGGCATTCAAGGTCGGTTGTTCGAAAATATACTTCAGACCAATGTGGTCTATCCTTAATTTGAATTTCTTCCCCATGAGATAATGCCTCCACATCATAAAGGCGTGAACAATGGCAACAAGTTCCAAGTCGTGCGTGGCATAGTTCCTCTCATGTTCCTTATGCGTTCTGGACTCATATATAATGACATGTCCATTCTGTGTGAGGACTCCCCCAATTCCTTCCTTACAAGCATCTATACATAGCACAAAACTTTCATTTGGGTCGACAATATTTAACACGGGTGCACTAGTAAGTAATTCCTTCAATAGATTGAAATTATTTTCACACGTGAGTGTCCATTCAAATTTAGTTCCCTTCTTTTGCAAAGAGGTGATGGGGTGAGCAATCTTAGAGAACCCTACTATGAACCTTTCGTAGTAGCCGACTAATCCCATAAAATATCTTATGTCTGACACATTTCTGGGTGTTGGCCATCCTCTAATGGCTTCAATATTCTCTGGATCTACTGCTATGCCCTACTCTGAAATAATGTGTCCCAAGTAATGAATCTTTTTTTGATAAAAATATTACTTACTCAAATTGGTGTACAACTAATGTTCTCTCAGTACTTGCAATACCAATCTCAAGTGATGTTCATGCTCCTCTTCAGACTTAGAATAGATAAGTATGTCATCCAGCAATATTATGAAAAACTTGTACAAATAATTTCTGAATATGCCATTCATTAAGCACGTGAAGACAGCTAGTGCATTGGTCAATCCAAAAGGCACCACTACAAATTCATATTGCCCATACCTCGTCCTAAAGGTTGTATTATGAATGTCTTCTTCCTTGATTCGTACCTAATGGTATCATGCCCTCAGGTCAATATTTGAAAATATCTTTGCTCATCTTAGTTGATCAAAGAGGTCATCAATTCAGGGTAGCAGATACTTTTTATTTATAGTGTACTTGTTCAGTTGTCGAGATTCAATACACAGCCTCAAGGTTCCATCCTTCTTTTTGAAAAAAAGTACTGGTTCTCCCCAAGGTGAAACACTTGGATGGATGTACCATTTCCTCAACAATTCCTCCAACTGCATTTTTAATTCTTTTATCTCTGGTGTGCTCATTTTGTAAGGTGTTTTTGACATTGGGGTAGCTCCTGACACTAAATCAATTGAGAAATATATCTCCCTTCTTGGTGGAAATCTGGGTATTTCTTGGAATACATCTTAAAATTCATGTAGCACCGAGAAATCTTCAAGGCTTGGCTCCTTTGTATCAACTGGATCCTCCACATGAGCTGCATACAATTGAAATATTTTTCTAAAACACCTTTTCAGATGTAAGGTCGAAATCCCCCTTGTAGAGATGGGTCTTGGAACTCCTTTCACATTGATTGTAACAACCCTAGTTAAATAATTAATTGTCATAGTTAAATAATTGTTTAAAGTATATTAAGTTTAATTAATTAATTAATTAATTGTCCTAAATTATTAATTGTTTAATGTATATTAATTAATTAATTAACTCATTAAATATTTGGGTAATGAATTTTAGTTTAATACATTTTAATTTACTAAATGAAAACTTAACATATCAAATGATGGAACCATTGAATGGAGGGATAAGGTGGTTTGCATTGAATGGAGGGATAAGGTGGGTGAGTCTTAATGAAAGGAGGAAGGCAGTGAGTGGGGGTAAAGTAAAAGGAGCATATGAGGGGGAAAACACTTGGGAGAAGGGGGATGTTTTGGCAAGGAAAATTATTTTGATATTAGGAGACTGTATTAGAGATATTTTGGGTGGGGGGAATTGGAAGACTGTATTGTGGGTTTTGGCTAGAGAATCTTGTGGAAGGAATGTTACAAGGGGGCACGTGTTGTTGGGATTTTTGGGCTCAGGGGCCAGGAATCCTTACGAAATCCTGGATCTAGGGAGCCGAAGAGGCTCTATTCCTAGCTCGTTGGGAGGAAATGGTTCAGTTTTGGGCAGTTCCAAACAGTCTGCAACAACAGGAAAGCAAAGGACATACTCCTCCTTCAAGAGGTATTTTTCTAGTATTAATTTTGTTAAGGATGAAAGTTATGATATGAATTTATGTATGAAAATGTCTAAATATGTTGTGTTGTATGTTTATGATTATTTATGACTAGTATGGACTGTAAAATTTTAGACTTTACTGTTTAAACCAATTAATTTGTATTTCTCTATCTAAATTTATGATTTATAAGGCTCTGTTGGAAGAGACCTTACATTGATCTATTTTCCATTTCCATCAAGACATGTAAATGTCTTGTTATAACAATCTAGGACATCATGATGTTTGTCCAACCAATCCATCCCAATCAGAATATCATAAGACCCCCATGGTATGACATTTACATCAATACTAGTATTCACGCCATTAAGACTTATGGGACAAATTCTGACCATATCAGGGATTCTTCTTTTGGTTCCAGTGGCTAACTGAACCAAACTTGTTTTTCCAAGTTTACTTTTCTCCAAATGTAATATATCCACTATCTTAGGGTCAATGTAACAATGGCTTGCTCCTAAATCAATCAAAATATCAACAGGCTGATTTGTGATCTTACCTTCCACCTTGATCATATTAGACTGGTACTCTTCTTGTCAATTATTTAAAGCTGCATAGATTCTCCCCATATCTTCGACTGTTGTAGCCTCTTGGATGTTGTGCACAGTCTTCGCTCTATCCTTTCTGTGTGGGAAATCCTTGTACATGTGATATTTCTTACATCCCCACCATTGGATTGGTGGTCTTCCTCTTTTTCCTAAGGAGTCTTCCTTCTTGAAATCATCCTTAGCATATTGATCTTGATGATTTCTATTAGGCTCATTCCTATTCAAGGGAGGTTTGAATCCTTTCCTCCTCTGATCGAACTTTGCATTCTTTTTGCCCTTCCAAGATTTCTGTAGGGATTCTCTTCTCTGGCCTTGCTCATACAGGTATTTAGCCTTCCTGATGGCCTCAGTCAAGGTCTTGACTTCATCATACTTGATCTTTTCCTTATAGAAGGCTGGTAATCCACTTAGAAATATCTGTATTTTCACTTTCTCGTCACCAATAAACCTAACATACTTTAACAATCCCAAGAACTTCTTCTCGTATTCTGCCATAGTCATGCTTCCCAGCCTGAGTTCAAAGAACTCCTACAATTTCTTATCATAGAAATGCTCTGAGAGGTAATTTTTTTGGAAGTATTTCTTGAACTGTTTCCAAGTGATCCTACTTTCATTAACATGTTCCACTTGCTTCAGTTGGTCCCACCACACTGCAACTTTCCCGTGTAAATGGTAGCTGGAAATTATGACTTCCAGGTTTGATGAATAGTTATGCAACTGAAAATATCTCTGGATCCCAAGAAACCATGCTTCATCATCATCTTCCCTTTCTCTTTCACCATCGAAGGAAGGTGGCTTGAGCTTCCTCAGCTCTCCTTGCAAACTATATATCTCTTGTTTCCTTCTCTTGTGTCTGATAGGAGACACTTCTGGGTTGCTTATGGGATCATCTGATGCATAAAAATTTCTTCCTGAGTAAGGAGGTGATTGGTATCCATGAACTCTGCTATAACTTCTAGAATAACCAGCTCTTCCACCAACATCTCCTCTTTCCTAGCACCTACCTTCTTCCTCTTGTCTTGAGTTCGATTCCTTCTTCATTTGTCTCTGAAACTGATTTAAACTCTACAACACTCGAGCATTTATCTGACTTTTCTCTCTCTCTAGTCTCTTGTTTTCTTCTTTGTAGCTCTGCACTTCCATATTCAAGCTTCTTACCGTTTCTATCAATGTTTCATGTTCTCCTTTTTCCTTGCATTCGTTGGACTCTGTCTCGGCATTACCATTCTGGTATTCTAGCCTTTGGTCTCATTTTTATGACTGGAGGCTCCCTCACCTTCTCCCATTTCCTCAATACGCATCCTCAGATGATGTGCTTAAGCCTCTTAATTCTGCAAAATGTGCAAGCGACCATTTTGTTAGAATTATGCGTATGATAGAAAAAATTGCCAAATCATGCTACAAGTCTCCTTCTTGTTTATGGAGATCATATCCTCATTCTCAAAAAATAATAGAATCCTATTATCCCTGGCTGACACAGACTTCACCCTGTGCAGGCACTTCCTTCAAACCACCTCCCAGGTGACCATGACTAGAAATCGCGAATAACTCCTCCCTTAGCACTTTTTTGTCTCGGAGACAACCAATTCAAACCATATCCTTCCTTCCTTGGCTCTCAACCTGCATATGACCAAGGCCATGACCTTGCGCTTAGCTGAAAAAGTGCTTGTCCAGAGCTTCGGGACTTCGGAGCTTTTATCCAGGACTATATCAACGGTCCTCACCCTCTTTCACGATCAATGATCGAGATCTTCCTCGAGACTCCGCACTTCGGGAGTCTCAACTTTTCTTGCTTGCCTCCTCCCATTATGCCTTTACCCTAGGTTCTTGATCTACCAACAGGTGTCCTCCCACAAATCGACGAATATTAATTGTTTTGGTGTTTTGGGCTTTGGAAGTTTCAAACTTCCCTCTTGAACTTTCTCCCGGAGTTCTTTTACCCATAGTTGATGATCCCTTGACCCGTGTCCTCTGGAATTGATGATCTATATATACTCTGGCCTTCAGGCCTTCAGGATTTTTTGACCCAACGAAGCCTGTCACCGTCTTCCTTTCTGGAGTGCCTGGTCTTCTGGATTGCACGATCTTTCACCACGTGGTGAAATGATGGAAGAGGACACGTGGCCCAATCAGGCGGGTGACACGTGTCACATTCTAACCAAATTTTCAATGTTCCAAATGCCCAAAAATTACTAACACATGGCACACATCCCATGTGTCCACGTCATCCCCGGTGACATCATCGTGCCTTATCACTTTGGCTCTTTGGGCTTCAAGGCTTCGGGAGTTTTCAAACTAGCACACTTCCAATTCTCTCAAACTCCAAATTCCTGAACTGACTAATCTGTCGCCACGTTTCCTCCTAGATCAAATGACAAGGTTTCACTTCGAGTCTTCACCCGGAGTCCATGGATCTTCTCCACGTGTCTTCCTCAATGTGATGGCCATGATTTCTTCAGGGCTCTAGACTTCGGAGATCTCAAACTTCAACCTTTTTCCTTGAAAATACTTTTATCTGAAATTCATGATCTTCTGATGCGTGTCCCCTATGGATCGACGACCATGATTCCTTCAGGACTCTGGACTCCGAAAATATCAAATTTCAAACTTATTTGGCCCCACTATCTTTTATCTGAAGTCATGGATCTAGTAACATGTGGCTCTCGGCGGATCAATCGCTGATATCTTCTCGAATGATAAGACGGTCGAGGTTTGCTCCGACTCTTTGACTCTCCAGGCTTGGGGAGTCTCAAACCTCAACTGAAAATCTCTCGAACAGATTCCTCCAGAGTTACTAATAATCTGTGATCCAGGGTTAGGAGCTAATTCGAACGATCCGACAATCGACGTTTAACTTAGGTATCTGGCTCTTCGAGCTTTTAGAGTCTCAAATATCAACTTTTCCTTGCTCACTCTTTCCCAGAGTTCTTTCACCCAAATCATGCAATCGGTTGACATGTTTCCTCCTATGGATTGACGGTCCCCATCTACTTGGGCTATTCAAAGTTTCTATGGTCTATCCCTACCTGTCACATCGTTGCATGCCTTTCAATTTGTTGGGGCATGCATCGATGGTTTAGTAACCCACTTTTCTCCCCGCAATTATTCTGATGCTGACACGTAATCCCCCAAGGAAACCATGGTTTGGATTGCAGGACCTCCTTGGGAGATTATCTCCTGTGAAACTCAGTTCCCTGCAATGCCTATTGGTCATTGATCTCTCTCTCTAATGGGATCCGACGGTCAGGACCTTAGCCTTGATTCCTTTTCATCAGATGACCCCTGTTTACCTATCCTTCGATCCAATGTTCGTGCATCTCCCCGAGCCTACCATGGCGATCATTCCCGAGTTAAAAAGGAATGGTGACGATCCTTCGAACCCTCACAGAGGTTCTATGACGTTTCATCTCCTGTGTAGCATCTACAATGTCATTCCTCCTGAGATTTTCAACTTCACGATCAGAGTTCAATCTCAACCATGAGATTATGACCAACAAACCCAGCCCATACCGGCCCGGTGTTTCAACCAGAAGCTCTGATACCAATATGTAACATACCCAGCCACCCACAGGTCATGTACACTACCTGCAAGCCCACCCTTGGACTTCTTTCTCATGTTGACCTTATTTATTTATTAAGGATGCATAAGATAACATATTTAATGACATGCACAACAATATCCAACAAGAATGCAAGATCTAAAGATTATGTTAAACGATAATTAAATATACACAACAGAAATACATTCATATACATGTAAATGACAATTAAACTACACAACGGAATACATTCATACACAGATAGTAATATCAAGACAGAGAGAACTTATCTTTATGAAAGATGACACCAACTAGATGCAGACCAAGGACATTCCACCCAATCGTAGACATTGTTTCTCTAAATCCTAACAACAATGTCACCCCTGAGCTAGGCCTATGAATCCACAAGGATGGTTCCAGAGTGTAATTGGGTTCCCAAACTAGTCATCTCTCAAGCTCTCATAGGTTTTTCGACACCCACAACAATCCAAGTACCCATCTCTCTTCTACCCATCCTATGCCACCTGAGAGAATGGACCTCCACCCTTCTCTTCCACGTAGTCCCTCGGGTAGTCCTTCTCCTTCCTACCAGGGCTTCCAACACAACTGGTCCAAAATCTCAATGTTGGAACTCTCAGGAATCGTATTTGTGAGAAAAACAGGGCACAGGCCAATGCATTTCAGACATGCAAGCCCCAGGTCGCGGTTGGATCACACCATCAACCACTACAGTGAACTATCCCATGGATAAGTTCTTCAGCAGCTATGTTTCCTTTGCCAAGCCAAGACACAGGTGATGATGGATCAATGGATGAGTTAAGGGGGGTTCATGGGAGTGCGTGCATGGGAGTGCATGAGGGAATAATGAGTGAGAGAACAGGAAAAAAACGAACAAGTCATAAGTCCAACCCCCATCAGACCAGAGGTGGATTTAAGTAACCTCATGGGGAAAACAAGAACTTCCTGGCCTTCCCCAAGAAGTTCACATAACAGATCCCCTCCCTTAGAAAAAAAAGGGTAATAAGAAAAAAATAGGAATAAACACATAGTCCCTAAATCTCCCTCTCTTTTGGAATCATAGCCCCCTATAACTCTTTTCCTTACCCATCTAGCAACCAACAATGTGTTTATTATTATTAATGATCAAAACATTACATTTCTTGGGCATATTGGCCCTTTAATAATCGTTTGGGCACTCGGGTCTCTCAGCATTGTAACAATACATTATTTAAAATGGGGGTTCAAAAACCTATGGTGTTACACAACTCCTCCTTGTCAGGCAAATAATGATCATCATGGCCTGTAGACTACATATTTCAACAAAATTAATGTTTTTTTTTTGTACTAGTGGAATCGACAACTAACTAGACTCGTACTCACGCGACATGGGGCCGATTCTAACCACTACCACTATAACCTCCAATTTCCATATGTATTCCCCTTCAGTAGGCACAATTAATCGGGGGATTTGAACTCGAAACCTCATCGAACATAAAACTTCATATCATGATGCTTGCCAATTGAGCTTCTCCCTGATGGCTTTAAAACATTTGAAGGACATGGGGGTGGGCTTTAATCCACTTATATGTGCACCGGTCACGATACCATTTAATATAATATCTCTAGGTGCAACCACATGTTCAACCACTACCTCAAGGTGCCCCCATAGCTTCAGGTTAGGCCCTCACAAGAATTGAACCTTGTCCAACGGTGAAAAACTCCTCGCTTTCCACCATTGGATCCAAGCCTTTTGGGAATAAATTTGAAGGACATGGGGGTGGGATTTGATCCACTTATGTGTGCATGGGACATTATACCATTTAATATAGTATCTATGGGTGCAACCACACATTCAACCACTGCCTCAAGGTTCCCCCATGGCTCCAGATAAATCCCTCACGGGAATTGAACCTTTCCCAATGGTGAAAAAATCCTCTCTTTCCACCATTGGATCCAACCCATTTGGGCCAACAAAATAAATTTTAATTCAGTTATATAAACAAATAAAATAATTGATTTCCACACAAATAAAATTATATAACCAAATAATAAAATTCATGTATAATGTAAATCAAAATTGTTAATCGTTTACATGTTTTGTGGTTGGCCCTTTTCCACAATCATCCTCCCACATTATAATACAATTAGAACCCCAAAATATTTAAAAATTTGTTAAAGATAAAAATAAAATTATATAAACAAACAACAAAATTCACATTAAATGTATATCGAAATTGTTAATTGTTTACATGTTAAAGATAAAAAATATATATAACACAACAAGTAGATGTTGTTTGAAGAGGTATTTCATAAGTACCCGCACATTATTAGTCAATGTATCTATTCGATTCAAATGGTAATCCACTAATAAATTTTCCCCGAGATCTATCTTTTTTATTGCGCACACGACTCCCTCATATATGGAATTCGATTGTTTGTTTGTTGTACCAGGTCGTGTGATGTTTATAAACCCTATGATATTATTAGAAGATTTAGGCCTTCCATCAATATATATAGTCGCTCCCTTATTTTTCTCATTTTTTATTAGTTGTATACGATTTACGGGGAGTGAATATC
>JASDQU010737575.1:0-38040 GCA_032191745.1 Picea mariana | reverse complement strand
TACCCGCACATTATTAGTCAATGTATCTATTCGATTCAAATGGTAATCCACTAATAAATTTTCCCCGAGATCTATCTTTTTTATTGCACACACGACTCCCTCATATATGGAATTCGATTGTTTGTTTGTTGTACCAGGTCGTGTGATGTTTATAAACCCTATGATATTATTAGAATATTTAGGCCTTCCATCAATATATATAGTCGCTCCCTTATTTTTCTCGTTTTTTATTAGTTGTATACGATTTACGGGGAGTGAATATCTCTTCATACTTCGCATGTATCATACCAACTACATCGAATCGCTATAATTGTAACATGGTCTAACATAGGCCATAAATTCAGTTACTATATTTTATTTTACAGTTATTCCATCCATGGAAAATAGTCCCAGGCCATGCAGGGAGGATGGTATAATGTGATGTGTCCTATTGTTGACAATGAATTCATTTTCCAACAGAGGTAGTTCCTTGGGTACCCATTGTTTTACCAGATTCTTAAACTTGAGTGGCACCTCTATGTCTCCTATGCTCTCATCGTTATAAGAGCATGATATTCCTTCGGAAAGAAAAAATTTCATGCATCTATACATTTATCTTCTTACCTTTTCACCTCTATTTGTTGTTCGCATATCAAATCTACTAGATCCAGTTGCATTTCCCTCTATTTGTCCTAAGCTTCCCTCACTCAAGGAAGAAATATCTTATTCATACCTATTTGGTTGTACCTTTAGTCGATCAATTTAGATATATAGTTTTCCAGGATTGTAAGAATATAGTGAGATATCTAAAATGTTTTTTTTATATTTTGACACATTCATTAGTTTCCACTCATACTCTCAACTAATTCAAGGTAACCAAATTTCCTATGAATATGGGTTTTCAAGAATCAAGTCTTCAAGGTTCCTAGGTTGAAGTGACCATCATTATGAAAGATATTTTAGATGCATTTTTTAATATGAAAGTCAAGATAAATTTAATAATTTTCCCACATCATTATCCCAAATAATTAGACATTTTATTTAATTAGTTTATATTAAGGGTTGTCCAAATCATTGAACCAAAGAAGCTCACTGCCAACGAAATCCAAGACATTGAAAAATTATTCCTTAATGATCATGTAAACTTTCCCACTAAGCATGTGGAAATGTTTAAGAATGTATTTTCTATGTTCACATAAAAATGTCAATATAGACCTTAGGCTAGTAAACTTAAACCAAAAGTGGGAAATTTATCTTTTCCACTTGAAAATTTAATTAGAAAAAGTTTTACCCAGCTTGGTAAGTATACGTCAAGTTGGATGAACTTCATTATTAGTGAATTTTTAATTTTGTCTCCAAGTCTAGAAGTTGGAAAGTTTGTGGGATATTTAGAGTATAGGGTAGTCAAGGAGTTGGGAAGTTGGAAAGCCAAGAGCCCCAAACTAAGTTTACAAATAGAACCAATTCCTTCAATTAAAGGGTTACCTTTTGGAACCAGGTTACTCAAGAGTCATCCCTTATATTCATTGATGTTAATGGTCCCTTTCCTTCTCATTGGATAAATTTTTCAACCTATATACACCAAGCAGTTACCACTGAGTGATCCATCCTATATCCTCCCATGCTACCCATGCTAGGAAGACATTTCTTCCTCTTCTACGTCATTAATCCCAAGCATGTCCCCTTGTGTCTACAAAATATACCTTATGGAGATCCTACTAGTTTTCCATAACCAAAAGGAATGTTTGATTGAAAACCTCTCTGATTTCTCCTCTAATCTTACCTAAACTCAAGCCAATATGAAATGCCAGTAAAAAATTACAAATAATGGAAACTCTTGTGTTTTTTTCATTGGTTGGGGTCTAACCTTGAGAACAAAATGGAGACCAAAATCCAAGAAATTAAAACTAATAAACATGGGATATGGGTCCTCAATTAAAATTATTGTGTTTACACAAATAATCCAAAACATTATATCTCATATTTTGGACTGTAAGTACTATTGATTTGTGCTGAGTATGGATGTGATAGACCTAAAAATGAGCATTGATAAAGATGCCTCTTTGTTCCTCATATAACTTAGCCATTATTTTTCTCACAAATAGAACACAACCTACCACTCATTATTCCCTATATACTTCTTCTTATTCTTATTTTTAAGAGTGAAAATGGGATGTAATTGTTCCTTCAATGTTGGTTGCTAAAAATTATTGGAAATAGGTCTAAAATACTAGAATATGAAATATTCCCTCACTGATTCTATCGTTTAGTAATTATTAATGTCAAGGAGTTCATCTAGTTTATAAATTCTATGTATGTAGTATGCAACTAGTATTGATTTATTTTCCTAAAATCCATATGATTTTCTCCACATCCTTTTTACATTTGTATAATTATAGAAAAGACAACCTGATAACTAGAACAAAAATGGGCATGTAAAATGTATAACTCATCATATTTGGTATCAATATCCTACTATAGAAACCTATCATCCTTTACTCTTCTAGTTATGGGTTGCTTGAAATACATTCATCTAATATAAAACATGAAATGTGCACAAACTAGAAAAAGAACCATGATGCTTCATAATTATCATCCATCAATGCAACAAATGGATCTTAGTCTTTCCTTGAGTTTTACAAGGTAGGAATCACCATACCCAAATGTATGAGTATTTAGGAAAAAAAATCCAATTGGTCTATGGTCTATGTGTAATCTAGTTGTTCCAAATGTGTCTTCCATGTATAATTATGTGAGTGGTTGTAGTTTTAAAGTGGAATATATGCAATACCTTAGGCCCTCTTCTTATAGACTTTCCATGTTCATAGGAAACTTTTAAGTGGAGAATTTCCATGCTTTCAATGTTCCATTTAAAGGAATCCAAATCTACTAGGGCATTCAAGGATCCAAAATATTTATGAATTATGACATTTTACTTCATTGGGTCCATTAACATATTTATGCTTAGTAAAATATAGGAAGGCTTAGAGCCTCTTAGGAAGGATTAGATCCTGTTTTCCCTATTTATTGAATTCATTCTTCCTCGTGGTATATTTTGATGGGTCTTCATGGCATCACCTATAATGACATGGATCCTTCATGCTTCTGCCACATGTCTATTTAATATTTTTTGTGTGTCTATATCAATAGCCTTCCCTATTTTCTCTACATACATGGAATATTATTTTTATCCTTAATATCTTAATATGGTGGGGACCTATGCCACATAGAATCTTAACAATTATATTGTATGGACTATGACATTAGGATGTACTAGACTTGAAATATAATGGATTTCATCTTTAGTGCCTTGTTGGATCAATTCAAAGAGTTATGCATCTTGAGAGACATAAGTCCTTCATTACATACATTTGTTGGAACCAAAATATTATATCATGTGATTAAGTATAGTATCTAGTTCATTGATGAAGCTATGCAACATAAGTCACAAAGGATGAAAAAAACATTCAATCTCCCACAGCTAAAATACTTATAGAATTCATTAAATTAGTCATTTAGATATGAAGGTAGGGGAACTGGATAGTTTTTGGTGAAATACTAAGACCCCTTGACTTACTCATAAAATACACCATCTTACCACATGACGCTTTCCAAATTTTTAATTTGTCCACCTAGTACCTTTTGCTTCTACCACCATTACCTTATGGTAAGATATAGTTGACCCACATGTCCTTCAACCTCTTATTGATTGTATCAACATGATGGAACATTGGCATTATAGAGGTTCCACATGATATATATTAATTATCATCAAAGTGTTGAATTGGCATTGACTATTAACATAAAAGACCCATATTTTCTTGATCTAGTTGTTGATTCCATCGAGCACTTGAAGGAACCCTTGAATTTATTTTAACATAATTCTTCAACGTTTCTCAAACTCCACAAACCTAAATTCTTATAGAATCAAGCTCAATATTTTGGTGGTTATGTGAAAGAAATTTTATAGCCCAACAACATTACTTTTGAAATTTACATGGCTATTATGGATGTAAACTAACAATAACCCATTTTAGAAACAACATTGCATATGACACTTGTGAAATCAGAAAATATAAAGGGCCAAAATCCATCCAACCATGCAAACAAAATAACCCATTTCAGAAACATCATTGCATATGAGACTTGTGAGATCAAAAAATATAAAGGTCCAAAATCCATCCAACCTTGCAAACTAAAAAAATAATATACAATGAGGTTTTAAGTTCAAGTCTAGGGAACCCTGTGACATTATAAACATAAAATCTAAAATATTCCCTATGTCCAATATTACAAGAAGTTTTTTATTTTTCCTTAATAGTATTTTGAAGTCTGAAAAAGACCCTACCAAGGTCGGATCTCATGATTTATTTTGGTGATATAAATTTAATACAACCCTACTACCCATAAAGTCAACTAATAGTTCATGTAATGGAAAAGAAACATAAAATATAATCTCCAAACTCTCAACCTCTAAGGTGATAGTTTTCCTATATAATATTCTCACAAAAAAATGAATTCCCCTTCTTTCATGAGATTCAAAACCATCCCTTTATTTTTTCAAATAGTGAACATGAATCCTCTCACAATGTTTGTACATTTTTTCAAATAGTTTACAAGCACACGACAATGTTCAACAACATGCTAATAATTTTCTAGTAGCATCTAGATTCCATCTTAGTGTTTTTTGCATAAGTGCATGGTGCCCTCGAGGATTCAAAATTTATACATGAATTCCTAAAAAACTAGTACAATGAAGGTCAAAGTACTCCAACAACGAGACTATTGTGAAAATACAAATTATGTTTGGCATTGTAGAAATCAAGACTACTAAGGTTAAAAAAAAAACCCACCTATAGTGCAAAGATGAAGATCATTCATATGCCACTAAATATTCTTGATGAAATGATATGCCACTATGTTATGGAGCATGGAAGATACCAAACTAACACATAGCACAACATTTCACCCCCATTCAAATGGGAAAATTGAGGTAGTAAATGGCACATTCGTGCACTTGCAGAGCTTAAAAAACTAGGAAGTGTGGGTTGTGCATTTCCCTTCCACTGCCTTCAAGGCCTTGGGGAAGTATATCTAAGTACTTTCATGGAATCATGTCGAAAACCAAGTGCAGATATGAATGCATCATTGTGATTGTGGATCATTTTAAGAAAATGAAAAATTTTATTCTTGGAAAAAAGACAAGCACTAGCAAGGAGGAAACATAACTCTTCTTTGAACATGTGTAGATGCACTTTGGGTTTCCTAAATCCATTATTTATGACAAGTAAAAACACTTCTTGAGTAGCTTTTGGACTACGCTATGGATCCTAATGGATTCCAAAATCACACATAGCACAACTTTCACCCTTAGTTAAGTGGGAAAAATGAGGTAGCAAATGGCACATTAGTGCATTTTCCGAGAGGTTACAATCCCAAGAATTGAAGGCCAAATCCAATCGGTGCATTTGTATTGGATATTTATTTTAAGGTATGGATGGTTTGGTAATGAACCCCTCAAGATGAGGATGCTTTCTACATTTTGATGTTGTTCATGCTATTTATTTCTTCGTCATCGATGAATGTGAGACACAAAATCATGCTAAAACTATTTCTATTTGTTGGTATTTACAATTGGAATGGTTTATGTTGATGTATCCCTACACATATGATAATTTATTGATAAATCTAGAATTTATAATCTTTGAGGTTGTCAACAATAGAAATTTTCTTTCATAGATTTTCATGACATTTAGGACAAGAAGGGGAATATTAACAAGGCTTGCAATTTGCAGCTTTATTTATCTTCATTTGTTCATTAAAGTAGCCTCCATCAAGCCTTGTGAGACCCCATATGATGAAATCAAGGACTGGAGTAATAATAATAACATTAATTCAACCTAGATTATATGAATTTCATGTGTTTGTTGGATTTTAAAGGCAACATTGTTATCTAAGTAAGTTCTTCCATTGACACTTAGTTAAATATACATAAATAATTGTTGGATTACTGAGAGGGGGGGTAAATCAGTAATAGAGATTTGTAATCCTTTTAACCATAGTATATAAAAAAAATTATCTTTATGATCAATATACCATTATCATTCAACAAGTGCATAGTAAATAAACCACGAACAATGAACAATCATACACATATATAGTACACCAGTATTTTTACGTGGAAACCCAATGCGGGAGAAAACCATAGAATGTTTTTTCTTATATGTCTTTAAGAATTACATTCATTAGAAGCACCAAAATCCTTTGTTCTTCAGCTCAAACTAGAAGGAGGCTCTAAACCTCTATATTATCAGGCTATAACATGAGGGAAGCTCCAACTCCCCAATTCTCTATCTATAAATAGAAGGATCCTACAACCCCCTATGCTTTTCGGATACAACAACTTGTCCTTTCCCTGTCCAACCACCCTAAAATATAATTGAAATGATGAAATCCCTACCACACTGTCACTGTGAGATATACTATTGTAAACATGTACCAATATGTGCCCACAACCTGTAACCAACTTGCACCAATAGTCTGTGATCAACCTATACATGTAACCTATCTGTACCAAAAAAACCAACAGGTACATGACATGTCTATTTTACATCTCGCATATGAACGCACTCTATCTATATTGCAACCTACGTATGTATATGGTATTTCTATACTGCATCCTGTGCACAACTTCTGAGAACTAGGGTTTTCACCTTTCTGAATGCTAACCCTTTTTTCATCTATCACATCAAGTTGCAACCTATAGTTGTGCCCTATGCATACATGATCATACATACCCCTTAACCAAGTTCATATATATATATATATATTCATGTTCCATACATGTGTATACAATCATGAACAAGTGTAATGCCCCTCACATGGCCTACACATCAAACCCTTACTGATATGTAGCCTCAAAATTCACAAACACCTCATAACCTCTCCACAACCAAAAGTCATCAAACATGTACCAATAAATACTATATATGTCTCACACTTGAACCAACAAGATGTACCAATGAATAATACCAATATGCTAGTGTTGTATTTCTGTAGATCTATCTCATATCACATATTCCATACAACCAACAACCTCTCTAGGGAAAATCCTCAAACCCCCATAACCATATCACTATCGACATTCCTGGGAGCTTGTTTTCATACTCTGAGAACCTGATACCCTCAACAACTTAAGCTTTTATGGCTTTTGGAATTGTATGTGCCTTTTTGTATTGTTGTCCCCCGTACGTATGCATCCTCTTCCACTGCAACCTGCGTACACCTCAAAAACTAGGGTATTTTCAATATTTCTGGAACTTCAAAAATTTTGTCGTCAACCCTTCTTGCTACTTCATACTTGCATAACTTTAGATGTATCAATCATTACCTGAAATAAACCTTACACAATAATAGATATTCAATGCAATCAATAGGTGTTAATAGGAGACCCTTGCTCTCTTATTTATACTCTCCAAGTAGCTTCCTCTAGGGGTTACCTTCTAAGAAACTTAACCCAACTTCCTTACTTTAGGGCTAACCCACTTATATGCACTTTTCCACTTATAACCACTTTATCAAAAAATAGTAAACTCTCCACTTCTAGTTTCAACTAATTTGTTTTTAATTATTTTCTTATTGCAACAACTTAACCCATGATTAACTCCTAGTTTCACCCATTTTGAATAGTCAACTTCTTCTAGGAGTTTCTAGAACAATTTAACTTATTTGACCTTCTAGGGTATTCTAGATAATGCGTGAGGGTTCTCCAACTTCACAAGGCCATAACTCTTTAACCATGAGGAGTTATATGGCATTCCACATATAACCAAAAATGACATGACATGTACTATTTATATGGAATAGCCTTACCTACAAATATATTGCTCTTCATACCATTATACATCAAACAAAATTGAGTCCCTTAACCATGTTATTGCGGATACTGGAATTTTCTACCAGGCTTCCTTCAAGGGTTGACATCAATGACAACTAACCTAATTAATAAACAATATCCCCATTTGGAATTGATGGCAACACTCTAATGCAACAATGAAGTCATACCACTCATGTTCCCCATATGACCATGCCTCTTTGCTCACTCTCCAAGAAACCAACTCTCTATCCATGCGTATGAGAAAACTATCCCCCTTTGACATCAATGGAAAAGGTAACTTCCTGTCAGGGTTTCCCCCCCCTAACTAAACTATCCTTGGGGTTGCTCCCCCTATCTGAACTCTTCCTAAACCTACTCCCCCAAACATAATTTTCCTCTTTATAATGCTTCCTCGTGTAAATATAAGACATATAAGAATAACATGTTGGATTACTGAGAGGGGGGGTGAATCAGTAATAGAGAAATATAATCCTTTTTCACCATAAAATGCAAGTGTTATATAAATGTAGCATTATCATCCAATAGTTGCAGAGTAAATAATCAATGAAAAAATGAGAAATCACACACATACATAGTACACCAATGTTTTACGTGAAAACCCAAAGCAGGAGAAAACCACATAATACTTTTTGTTATATGTCTTTAAGAATTAAATTCATTGGAAGCACCAACTTCCTTTTTTTTCTATTTGCAACTAGAAAGAGGCTCCAACCCCCTAGTTTCTTAGGCTACAACCTGAGGGAAGCTCCAACTCCCCAATTCTCTAGATACAACCAGAAGGAGGCCACAACCCCCTCTGTTCTCCAGATACAAATGGAAGGTGGATACAACCACCTTTCCTTGCCCCATCCAATCTCCCTGATGTATAAGTAGAATGAAAGAACCACTATCACACTATCACTGTGAGATATATTGTTGTAAACATGTACCAATCAACCTTCACCAAACAACCTGTACCAATAACCTGAACCATGCATCAACCTGTACTTCAACCTGTAATCAACATGTACCATAAACAAGTGCATCAACCATGCACTAACTTGTACCAGAAAACCTGTAATCAACCTGTACCATAAACAAGTGCATCAACCATGCACCAACCTATACCTCAACTTGTACCATGAATAAGTGCATCAACCATGCATAAAACCTGTATGAATAACCTATCATAACAACCCATCCAAACAACCTATCACAACAACCTGTCTCATCAATCTTATCAACCAAATCAGATCTACTCACCAAGATTAATCACCAAGACAACTCTCAAATATGTGCATCAACCAAGAATAACAAAACAACTGATAATCATCACCAAGATCAATATGTGCTTCTAATAATATACCAATACAAGTATGCTACATCATCCATAAACCATGTGTCAACAATACTACTAGCAAGTGCCTCCAACCATGTACCAAGTATGTATCAATCATGTATCAACTACTCATCAACTACGACTCATCAAGATGTACCAACATCATCAACTATACACCTCATGTATGTGAGAACTCATCAACTACTTGTCTCAACCATGTACCCAACATGTACCTCAACCAAAATCCCTCATCAATTTCATCATCCAAATATGATTTGTAACTCTGTAATAGACCTACTTTATATGATCACATACCTGCAAACCTTCCTTAATTTTAACAACAAGAGACTAACATTTTCATCAAACTTTACTTTAGTCTCCCTTGGTGGTATGTAATCACGAGGAAACCTAAGCGGCTTTAATGAGGATGCACCTAGGAATTCCTCTGTCTATGGATCTAATGCAGGCAATTTGTTGGTTTGTACACATGGTAAGATTAAAGACCCTGGGTTCAAATTAAGCTTTACAAAAAAACCCTACAGATGTCGGCCCTTTCGGCATCACTCGCGAGTAGGTAAACTCTCACCCGAGGTATCTTTATGGGGACTACAGGAMCCAAGATTCTGTAGGGGTGAGGGAATGGTGGTAGACATGCTCTGCTATGTCTAAAAGATCCTCTTACATGATATATCCTAGCTAATCTTACCTCATTACGTACTTCTTTATGCATAGCAGTCTATAGTCTTAGCAATTAGCAGTTAACCATAAATTTGACGTTAAATCRTATAAATATATCAATATTATTAGTAAAGATCTGCATTCAACCTAAAAAAAGAAGGAATTAACATCATACAAACATGAATCAACATATTACAACATGAGTGTCCATTCCACATCATAATTCAACACAGTGTTACCATGGTTCACCCCCTCCTAGGCTACATCCACAAAGATTCTCTTCTTTATTATATTTAAGGCATTCTGGTGTGCTCTCCACTACAATATACATTCAAAATATCTTTCATTGTTTACACTCATGGATTATTTACACAAAACATTCTACAATCACAACAATTACTCTTGAATTACGCTTCTACTCTACTACTCTTCCTCGAACTTCTCTTCTACTACTCTCTGAACTTCACAACTCCTTACTCTCTGATTCTTCTTATGTTATCTCCCTTTCTTTATTTTTCTTTCCAGCTCATAATATGTTTTCTTACACTTTCGCTTGGTTGGTGATAACTCATTCTGATTTGGATACAGCTCATACTCACCTTGTTTTCCTGGATTTTGCGAGACCTTGTCCCTTCATGTCCCCCTTCTTATTCTCTTTCTTCTCTCTTCTTTCTTGATCCTGATATTCTTGATCATGTGCCTTTTAAGTGTGTGTCATTTCTTCTCTCTATTCTTGATCCAAACTACCTTTCTAAAAAAAACCGAGAAGGAAATAGTAGATGGAACAACAACAACCAAGGAAATAGAAAAGGCAACTAAAGACGCAGCCAACAAAGCAATAGAAGAGGAATGACAGAAGAAGGACGTTGAAACAAGAAATGGTGAATTTTGATTGATGGACATCGATATCCTAGAGATATCAACAACAAGTTCCAGTGGACATACACCACTCAACGGGTTAGTTTTGGGACTTTGTACTCCATTCAGACCAAGTGAAGTACCCAACTTGAAGAAATTCACGTACAATAAAGTGCCTAGTAGGATTGTGTAGGAGCATGTGAAAAAGAGGCGGTGATCGGGGGGGATCCAATTTCAATTCTTATTCAAACCCCCATTACAGAAAATTTAAGCAAATATTTGGTTTCGATAAAATCTGTTGGATCGCCCAAAGGGGTTGGATCCAATGGTGGAAAGCGAGGAGTTTTTCACCGTTGGGCAAGGTTCAATTCTCATGAGGGCTTTACCTGGAGCCATGGGGGCACCTTGAGGTAGTGGACGAATGTGTGGTTGCACCCAAGGATACTATAATAAATGGTATCGTGACCCGTGCACACATAAGTGGATCAAAGCCCACCCCCATGTCCTTCNGTGATGTTAAAGTCACCGGTTCGAAACCTGCGGGGACAAAAAATCCAACCATGTTAAGGGTTGGTGTGGCTCAGGCCGGGTGCGATCCCTGGGTGATTTTGACGGCTTAGATGCCCCTGATTCATGGTTTCTCAAGCCACAGGTTAATCGTAGGTCCTGCACAAATTAACAAACAAAAAAAAAAAAAACGTTGGATCCTCTTTCATGAATTCCATAGAGGATAACATCTGAAAGGTACAACAGGAAAACATCAAGAAAGAAGGAAGGATCAAAGATTTGGAGGAGAAGCTTCATCAAGTAAATATTAACAAAGGAACCCTTCAAATATTGAAGGAAATTATAGAGAAGGTCAAGACAAAATTAGATGAAGTTATAATTCATATGTATTCCCCCCACCTACACATGTTCCAGGATATAGCTACCACCATCAGAGAGAAACATATCAGGGTGTAGACTAAACTCACGGATTTCAACTCTATCTGGGAAGGCATGAATAATATTGACACGTGGACTGTATAAAACCTAGATGCACCGGCTGAATCTATCAGCCCTCAGTCAGGGAAATAAAAACAGACATATATGCATTGGAATGATGTCAGCAAGAGGGACAAATGGAAAACAAAGAAATGACTAGCTCAATGGAAATATGTTCACGCTTACACAAGGTATCACAAGAATTGATTAAGATATGTTGACTTCCCCAGTTAGAGTAGATTGTAAAGAACCTCATAATGGAGGAATTGGTCAATAATATATATGACAGCACAAGACGTAGATGGGAGGTCATCGAGTCATCCAACAAAGTAACAATGGACTTAATAAAATAACACCTCAATCAACCGACTAAATTACATACTATGGTTGAGGCATTCATGGCTACATTATAAAAGCATATGAATACCATTGATGATAGTGTATCCATGCAAAAAAATGCCCTAGAAGAGCTAGCATATTGTAGACTCATATCTTTGTACAATCAACTAGAAATTTGGACAACATACATCTGAGACAATATTCCAGGATAAAATACAAAATAGCAATCTGAAAAATTCTTTCAACTGCATCCTATTTTGTCTTTTCCAACTACCCTCAATTTTGTCTTTTTCCCCATATGTGTCATAATCCCAGGCAAGCAAGCCTAAAAGTCAAATTTTGTAACAGTTTCTTGTGGGGGAATACAAGAAGTCACAAGGGAGTTAGGAAAAATTTTATAAATATGGGAAGAGACCCACTTGGCAGCTAGGATCTTCAAGCTTTGTATACACTCTAGAATTATTTTTGGAGAAAATACTTAGTAAATGAATACTGAGAAGCCCTCAGGGCTAGTTTTATAAAAAAGGGAACAAATTGCATGTGTTTTTTTTTTTTTTTGTGAACCATTTTAGGTTGAATGTATGTTGTGTGCATAGTTTGTAAGGATATGTTTTCTTATAGACTAATCTAGTGCACTCTATATTATTTCTTGCATTTTTTTTATTCCTCTTTAATTTTTTAAATGTCCTGAGCATATGAGTTGTGATGTACATGAATAATATAGTTTGTACTTTTCTAGTTATATATTTTTCATGCATGTGTTTCTAACTCAACATATTCATTACAACTATCTGAGTGAAGTTTCTAGCATAGTTTAGTTTCAATACAACTCATTTGGGTACGCTAGCTTTCTCCTAGCTAAGATAGGATAGATTAGAATAGAAGTAGATTAGATTTATTTTTATACATAGTATTCATCTACATATTCACATCGCATAACCATCCATCTTGACCCTCACAACCAGTAATGGAAACTGGGCCAAAATCTGGATGGGTCTCCTGAACCAAACAATGCATAGTTTAATTGGGACTTTCTATCAGGGAGTACCCCTTACTATTGCTGGGAAATTCCACCCTACCAACAACGCTATATCTTCTTCTTCCTCTAGCATCTCGGTAAATAAGTTATCCTTATACATATTTTTGATGAAAACATTCTATAATTCATGTTTTGTATAATTCACCAAGAAGTGCATGATCACTTTAAGAAATTTTTTAGGACATGCAGGAAGTGCATGATCACTTTAAGCATTTTGTTAGGATGTGTAGGAAGTGAATGACCAATGTTTTTGGAGCTCATTTACTATGGAACCCATCCTGGCACCGTGGAATTTCATTTCTAATGGCCAATTTTTTTTTATGATTGATGTTAGGTCTAATACATAACAATTTTTTCTTCATCTTTGAATATTGGATTGTGGTAAAACAAAACGATCCAGATAAGCTGAGGTGTATAGGATTATCAATTGGAATTCAACAAAGGATGTAACATTCATAAAAGTGGCAAGTTGAATACTTTCTTACGTTCTTCATTTTCAGAAATGAAATCCTTAATACGAAGTTCACCAATACCCTAGGAAACATACAAGGCTCCAACATCGATGGTGATCATTCAATGAAGAGATTTTAACTTCATCTATGTATCTCATTCCCTCTCTATATAAAGAAGAGACAACGTAGGAGAAGGGAAGAAACAGAGAACGAAATATGTCTGGTCAGATCAATCACATTCAACAACAAATCAACCCCATGAGCATCATAAAACATAGTTTGAATCATAAAACTAAACTCAATAACTTACAAATGTGTGTTTCTTTGGTCTCTTTATTTTCTCTTTCGCCAAGATTCTTCCTGATTTTGTAGACTTCACATCTTTCATCCATGATCAAAGCTCTCTTCCATGCATTATCAAATATTCTAGGTTGGCTTGGTCCAAGTCACATGGAAATGGAACCAAAGTGTTATAGTATAAGGAATTGGAAGGATGCATTCAAGAAGAAATCTACATTATAGGATAATAATATGGACACACACATACTCAAGAAGAGAGAGAGATTTGTGGGAAGGATTTCCATCTGATATTGTATTCCATCTTCATGAGTATTTATACAATAGAGAGATGGTTGGAGCGCTTGTACCCATGCCAACTAATCCTTCATTAGGCTTAGTTATCATCTATGTGTATTTACATACTTTATTACATGTATTATACATTATTATGCCAGTGTGTAATGCATGATGGCTTATTACAAGGGCCTAAAATGGCTCCCAACACCTCTCTACTCTTGACCTGCTCTTCTAACTCTGTTGTTTTAGCTTATTGGTGATAGTCCCAATCTCAATATCCTTCACACTTATTTATGACATGACCTTGGAAAGGCCCTCATCTATATCCAAAGGAATAACTGGCACTTTGGATTCATTGGTTGTTTAAAAGTTTCTCTCTCAAGGATTAATTATTTTCTTGTAATCTCTATACAATATTTTGGTTTTCCACAATTCTTTGGTACAACTACTCCTTTTGTTCATGACTATCTTGTAGCTTAGGAGTTTATACATGTTGTACTTCTAGGATATTTAGTTTCTTTTTCAATACATTTATTTCATTATCCTTTTGTCTTATTAATTCTCTTACATCCTTGGGATTTTTGGGATCTAATCCCAAAGAGATAATATTTTTCTCTAATTATGATATATGAATTTTCTTGGCCTTCATTACCACTCTTTCTTTCTTCAACTGCCTTTCGATATTTACAGCCATCTACCTCATCTTTTTCTCACTTGCAGAAGACCGGAACACCCCTCTATACAACATGTCACTAGTATGCTTGTGTAGCTCAACCATGCCTCCAAGTTGAACACTTCCCATCTTGACTTTAATTTGGGTGGCCTTTTAGTTAGTAGGAGTGAGGGGTTTAGGAACTTTTTCCTCCAACACAACCAATTTCAAGGTATTCTACTAATAATCCATGACCAAAAGCATCTTTATTTGATAATTTACTAAAGGTCATAAGTCCCTTGGAATATCTTGATTATTCTTCCTAATATCAAAGTAATAAGAAAAGAGAGTTGGTTGATTTTGAGAAGATCCTTTTGAAGTAGTGGTAGTGGCTTCTCCAATTGAGAAGAGAGTTAATGGAAAATTCTCTATTTAGAGAGGAGAGGTTGCAAGAGTTGACCATTTCTTACTAGATCCCTCTATTATTTGCAGTACACCTTTCCCTTTATCCAAAGTGTTTGTAAGTGTATCCTCTATATCCATCCCTTCATCATTCTTGGGATTTTTTCTCATATGGTCATTATTTTCCATCTTAGAGTGTAGTTATGGAAATTTCCTATTCCCCAAGAGAACTTCCTACTCGTGATAAGTATAAGAGGATTTTGTTGAATCCAATTTATCATTTGGTGAATTTTTCACTTCTTCCAGTAGGACCTACCTTAATTCTTCCCACGATTCTAAGTTGGTAGTGCTTTTAATAATAAGGTTTAATTGATGTTTGTATGTGGGCCTCCTGATATCAATCACATCTTCTAGATCATATATCCAATTGATTTCTTTTTCAAAATCAAATTGTTGTAACATCTCTTCCAAAAAAACTTAGTGCATTTGTTAGTTTAACCATGAATGGGCCCACTTCTTTTGGAATATTGAAGGTGATTTATTTCATGTGTTGTGCAAAGTGTTGATGATATGATACCAAATTCTATGTGATATAATCCAAGGAAAATGTCCTTGGGGTCAATAAAAATGGAAGATTATATGGTTCTTCTTCAAAACCATAAATCCTGATGAGTGTGTATTTTTCAGATAAATACCAATCTCATGTATTGGTTTCTTTATTCAGTTGTAACATTTTCTTCAGATCACTAAAAATCTTGGGAGGCTGCACCACGTGAATCAGAGTGTAAAAATAACTCATGAATTTGTTGACAAACATAGTAAAATCAAGATTATGTTCCTTCCTCCTTAATTCTTCATTGCACTCAACTACTGCTTTTGGGGATGCCAATATCATATGTCACCTTTACTCCTAGACTCTCAAAGTAAGAAGTGTTATTGAATATGATTAGATCAACTAAGTAAGATTAATACCTAAAGGATTTGGTAGAATGAAAGTTGGAAAATTGGAAATTAATGAATCCAACCAAGAACTCATCATAATCAAACTTAGTGAATTCCATGGATTTTGGAGGACATTATACTGAAAACAAGCCTAAAACGGATTCATCCATAGTGTTTTCATGCTCACAAATAAGAACTTGATAGATAAAGGAAATTTCTTCTCTAGTTAGGTCTACGAAAATAGATGATTTAAATTGAGGAGGATTAGATGAGAGTGTAGTATCAGAAGATAACAATTTACATAATGTCTTATATTTTTCTAGTTGAGATAGTGATTGGCAAGTAGAATCTAGGAGGTTATCATCTAGGTTTTCCTTGGCATCAAAATCATAGAAATGGAGTATTTGGGAAATAAACTCTCTGGAAATTGAGCAAATGATCCTAGAGCCTTCCTTAGTGCCACACCTCTCAAATATTCATTGTATTAATTTCACCATTCATAATAAAATATATACAATATTTTAGGTATTACACAACTACCAAAAACCTAATCCCTTAATCCATGATTAATTTAGAAAATCTCTAAAAATAGTGAAAAAAAACTAAAATAGCAAAAAAACACCCAAAAACATATTTTGGGACACTGCCCTGAACCTCATCAACTTTGGGAGATAAATGATTTTCCTAAGTTTAGGGAGGATTCCTAACCCATCTGATACCCCCCTTAGTCGGTGTTGAGCATAGGCATACACCAAAAGGTGATGGGATCATCAGATGATGTCATCAAATCTAACACACCCCCCACACACATGCAAAGAATATAACACATACCCAACATTCTCCCACTTGTTGTTTTATTTACATACAAGATTTCATAGGATTACATAGTCAACAATCCATGGAAACAATTCCCATTATTTCTCTACACTAGGAGAAATTCTTAGTGCTCACAGAATTTGTCAATGAATCTGCAACATTCTTCAAAGTGTCAACCTTCTCCAACAACACGTCCTTGTCTTCAACCATGTCTCTCACAAAGTGATATTGGACATGAATATTCTTTGTATTCGAATGATAAGTTAGGTACTTTGAAAATAATATTGCACTCTGACTGTAAAAATCTAATCTGACTACTTCTTGTACCAACCCAATACCTAAACACAATCTCTTTAACCATATTGTTTCCTTGCATATGTGAGTGGAATCCATGTATTCAAATTTTGTAGTTGAGAGTGCCACCACAACCTATCTTTTTCTCATCCAAATGATTTCTCCTCCAAATAGGTTAAAACAATACCCACTTGTTGATATTCTATAATCTAGATCTCCATCCCAGTCTGCATCAACAAACCTATGTATGTCCAATATTCTGTTCAATCCTAATCTTCCTTGGTATCATAATCCATAACTATAAGTGCCACGCAAATACCTAAAAAAACTATTTACAATTTTCCAATGCTCCTTCCCTAGTTTTGACATATACCTGCTAAAAACTCCCATTCCATGAGCAATGTTCAGTCTAGTACATACATTTTCATACATCATGTTAGAAAAATAGGATCGCGGAGCAATAAAATAAAACAAATGCAGAAATAAAACACAGAAGATACACAATACAATAGAGACACAGATATGCATGGTTCACCCAGTGTGGGCTACATCCACCAGAGAAATTGCCAAGTCCTTCCTTTATTATTATCCAACAAATGAAAGGATACAACCTACAACACACCCTTTGTAACTTCCTCTTCTTTCTCTCACAGACTCCTCTCTCAGAATACAATATTTGTAATGACGCATAGTCGTAATACATTTCCCTCATAAAATAGGGTTGCCTTGTAGGGGAAAAAACCCTAACATAACTTCTACCATCAGATATGTGATATTATAATGAACGGTCCAGATTTACAATGAAATTACAATACACATTTACAAGGAAATTTTTCCTTTGGGGGCTCGCTTGCCCCCGAACCCTACAAAGGGGGTAACCCCCCTTTGCACTCCCTCGCGTGGAGGAGTGTACATTATTCCGGGGTGTAAAGTATTCATGGGGTATAAACATGACTTAAAGCAAAGACCTTTGAATCAAGAAGATAATCAGGCTCCACAACCAACAATCTCCCACTTGGATACTAATCTCAACAACTCCATTGTTGTTGTATCTGTTGGACTACGAGCCTTATTGGACCTGGAAAATTTGGCATCTTCACCTTCATGCTTGAAGACCAACTGAAACTAAGCGGGAACTCAGTTTCTCTCTGGTTACTCCCTTAGTTAACATATTTGCAAAATTTTGGCTAGTGTGTATCTTTTCCAACTTCAAATGTCCATCTTCCAAGACAGATCGTATGAAATGGTACCTGATTTGTATGTTCTTAGTCTCCGAATGGAACGTTGATTTCTTTGCAAGATGAATGACACTCTCATTTTCAAAATACAACCTACTATTCTCCTTCTTCTTTCCGAATTCCCCCATAAACCTCTCTAACCAAATCATCTCTTTACAAGCCTCTGTAGCAGCAACATACTCTGCCTCTGTTGTTGAAAGTGAAAAAATGTTTTTCAGTTTTGAAATTGAACTTATTGTTGTCCCACCTATAGTAAAAACATACCATGTGGTGCTCTTGCTACTATCTTTATCACCTGCCATATCTGAATCAACATATCCCTATAGAACAGTGTTTGAACCTCCAAAACATAATGCATGAGTAGCAGTACCTCTCAAATACCTGAGAATCCACTTTACTGCCTCCCAATGTTCTTTACATGGATTGTTCATATACCTTCTCACAACTCCCACTACATGTGCAATATCTGGTCTTGTGCAAACCATCGCATACATCAAGGTGTCAATTGTTGATGAATAAGGGACCCTGGATATGTATTTTATCTCCTCTTGTGTCTTGGGACACATTTCCTTAGTTAATTTGAAATGGTTGGCCAACAGTGTACTAAATGGTTTTTCATTCTGCATTCTAAACCTCTCCAACACCTTCTCTATGTACTCACCCTGAGACAATCTCAATTTTTTTATTTTTCCTATCTCTTGTTATTCTCATACCAAGGATTTTCTTTGCAGCACCCAAATCATTCATCGCAAATGAATTAGATAACTTCTTCTTTATCACATTTATATATTTCATATTATACCATGCAACAAGCATGTCATCTACATACAATAGAAAGATAATATAGCTTCCATTTTCTATCCTTTTAAAATAAACACAATGATCAGAATGACATCTAATATCACCTTGTTCTATCATAAACCTATCAAACTTCAAATACCATTGCCTTGGAGATTGCTTTATGCCATACAATCTCTTCTTCACCCTGAATACCAAATTCTCCTTCCCTATGACCTCATACCCCTGCGGTTGTTGCATATAAATATCTTCCTACAAATCCCCATGGAGAAAACTTGGTTTTACATCTAACTATTCAAGATGCAAATATTCTATTACCACAAGACTTAAAATAGTCCTAATTGAAGTCATTTTAACAACAGGAGAAAATATTTCATCAAAATCTAAACCTTTCTTTTGTGCAAACCCCTTTACAACAAGTCTAGCCTTGTACCACTTTTTTCCTCCATATTCTTTGTTCAACTTGTAAACCCATTTATTCTACAATCCTCTTTTTCCTGCAGGAAACTAATCCAAGTCCCAAGTCCAGTTATTTAGCAAGGAATCAATTTCCTCCTTCATGCCTTGCTCCCACTTCTTTTTGGTGTCTTCCTGCATTGCCTCTTCATAACATTTTGGTTCACCAGAATCAGTCAATAATAAATAATACAATGAAGGAGAGTTTCATTCAAGGGGTCTACATAGCCTCGTAGATCTTCTCACAACACTTTCAAAAGTTTGAGGTACTTGTTGATCCTATTGTTGTAAATTTTTATTTTTTGTTACCTTTGGAGTTTATTTTCCAGTGATCTCATCCAGCACTATGTATTATGGTTTTTCTTTTTCCTATTTCTTTCCCTGCAACTGATCTTTGTACATGACCTTCTCATTGAATATGACGTACCTAGTCCTAATGATTTAGTTATTTTCATAATCCCATAAGAGATAACCAAAATCATTAACATTGTATCCAATAAAGGTACACTTCTTGGATTTTGCCTCGAGCTTTATTCTATTTAATTTATCAATATCGACAAATGATTCACAACCGAAAGTCTTCAAAAAAGAATAGTTTACCTTTTTACCTATCCATGCCTCCTCTTGAATTATACCATCGAAAGAGTATTGAAGGTTCTTTGTTTATTAAGTAAACAAAAGTATCTATAACATCTTCGCGTAAGGGAAAACCAACATGCAATCTCATACTCCTTGCACGCTCCATGATTGTCTTGTTCATCCTTTCTAATACACCATTTTCTTGTGGTGTTCCAAGAACTATATTCTCTCTATGAATCTCATGGTATGAACAATAATCATCAAACTACTTGCTGCAATATTAACCTCCATTGTCTTATCTGAGACACTTCAACTTTTTTCCTGTCTCATTCTCAACCAAAGATTTCCATTTCTTATAAGTATCAAAAACATCATATTTTTGTCGAATGCAATAAACCTAAGCTTTTCTAGTTGCATAATCAATAAAAGTAACACAATAACGATAGCCATGAAGAGATGATACCTGAGTTGGTCCCCATACATTTTTATCCACAAGATCTAACCTTTCACTCTTCTTTTATTTTCTGACTCTGAGAAATATGACTCTCTTATGTTTTCCACAAACACAATGCTCACAAAAATCCAAGACAATTTGTTTAAGATATGGCAACAAATTTATTTTGTGAAGTATCAGCATCCCCTTCTCATTCATGTATCCAAGCCTATGATTCTATAGTGTTGTATCCACTCCTGTAGAAGCTAAAGAGATAAAAGAGTCAGTATTACCAGTACATAAATACAATGTACCTACCTTCTCTCCTTTTTCTATCACCAATGATCCTTTGGTGACCTTCCACACCTTATCTATAAATATGGATATATAACCTTCACTTGCCAATTTCCTTGTTGAAATTAAATTTTTCCTTAGATTTGGAACATGTCTTACCTCTTTCAACAACCATTGGTTCCCATTGCTTTGCTTTATTTTTACCTTTCCCATTCCAACAATTTTTCATGGTGAATCATCACCCAAATGAACCTGTCCAAAATCACATTGAACATAATATAGAAAATGTTTCCTCTTGGGTGTCGCATGAAATGAAGCCCCTGAATCTACTACCAAGCCTCAGAAATATTATCTACAGAAAGAATTAAAGAATCTTGTAACACATCACCTACTACATTTGCTTCCTGATTTTTCTCCTCATGTCCATCTCTTTGTTTCTTTGGAGCTCTACAGTCTTTCTTCAGATGTCTTTTATTCGCACAACTCCATCACTCTATCTTTCCAAATCTAGATTTGGATCTGCCCTTCCTATAATTCTCATGGTTCCCTGAGCCCTTTCCTCTATCATTTTTTATTCCCATGTGTTACACATGAAATTTGCACAACTAGGTACCTCGTCCTAAGTGTCGTAAAGTGTCGTATAAGTGTCGCATACACCTTGAAACCATAGAATAACCTATGTCACAATCCCTAGTCAATGTGGAGGAGGGATATATTACATGAAGGCAAAGAAATACTAAGTACACATGAATTATTATTAATATTCATGGAAAAGAAATTGACTAGTGAGAGAATCAAGTGCACATGAATTATTATTAATATTCATGAAAAAGAAAGTAATTAAGTGTGAGGATCCACCTCACATTTGGTTTCCTATTTTTTAGGGAAGGTGGAGGATCTCATGGATGGTTGAAATATTTCCTCCTTAAAATCCTTGAGAGATATTTCCTCCCCAAAATCCTTAAGAGATATTTTCTCCCTAAATATCTTAGAGATCCCTTTCTTAGTGGATCTGATTAGAGATTCTCTCCATGGTGGTTAAGTCTCCAAATCTTATATAATGAGAGATTTCCATGGAGGAAAAGGAAGGGAGATTGAGAATTATACCAAACTTATGATCTCATGAGTGGTATGTCATTTGGAGCATCAACATTTTGCGTGTGGACTGTTTAGGCAAGGGTTGGACAAGGGGAACTTGATGAAGCTGCTACACTCACATCTATGGTTGTAAGTTTTCTTCATTGTTGTTCTCATTAATATAATATGCTTGGCCTGTTTCTTTCAATTCTGTGTTTGATCACACATGAATTCGTCTTTAATAGATAGGTCTATTTCGAACTAATATCAGTAGAGTAGGAAGTTGTTTGTACTTTTGTTCGTCTACAGGGATTATCGAGGAGTGTAAGATTCGAGCTCAACTCGGATCGTGCAGGGACAAACACCGGTAAAAGGTACTTATTTTGTCCTTCCTCCTCAAACATTAGTTTATCTAGATCTAAAAGGAAGTCAGTGTCCAAAATAAGTGTCTTCTGTCTTAAGAGTTAAGAGTCTATCTCTCAAGAGGAGATATACCTGTCCGTAGGGAGATTTTCCTTCAACAGAAATTGGCAACCATACTGGGGAACGAATCAAAACTTTAAGTTTTGGTTTTCCTCACAGACCTTGTCTTACCCTTTGTTTTTTTTAGACCTTGTTCAACCCATATGTTTGATTTCATATGCTGATTGACTCCTTACCCCATCACATTCATCTTGTTTTCCAAAGTTTGACTGAAATTTTGGGTTTTTTGGACAATTTTGTGATCTGTGGGACACCAGCATTCCCCTACCTTGTTATCAGAGTGCCAGAACTCCCTGAAGGTCTTAGATAGACTATTATAATTCTCTAGTTCCCCTTACACCAGAGTGCCAACCTCTCTTTGCAAAAAAATCTTTTCAGAATTTTCTTTTCTGAAGACTAGTCTCTATTTTTTCACTTGCTGAGCTTCTCTGTGATTCAATGCGTCTTCCTATTGACCTTTGAGATCCTTCCTTCTGAGGAATAAGCACTTAGTTGTTCAGATTTTGTGGCATTCTTCCTTATTTTGAGTTTTTCTACTGTTGAGAACTTGGAATCAATCCACTGCTTTCTTCTTTCTTATCCGACTGAACAGGAACTCTGGTGAAGGGCATTATAAATCTGTGAATCATCTTATTTGGTTCTTTGAGGTCATTTTTCTTAAGCATCTTTCTTTTGTTTGAGATTTCTTGATTCTCTTTGTTATCTTTTGTTTTCTTTTTTCTTCTTATTTCAATCATAGCAAGAGGGTGCGTTGTTTGTGCGAAACCTGCTCATGCTTGTCCGAATCTCCTTGATCTAAGAGGGTAGTTGGGAGGAGAATTTTTTGCATTGAATTAATCATCATTCGCATACAAACGACAAAGATGCATATTAGTGATTGGTTTGCATATTAGAAGGCATTTCTTAAATGTTTTAGCATTGCATTGGATTCGATTGAGAACCAATTGATTGAGGACATCCCATATTAGTGTTTGATACTGAAAACGACTCTTTCTCTTTCCCTTAATTGGGCATTCATTGAAAAGAAATGATTGCTTATCATATTTCATGCATCTTTTTGAGAATTGAGTCATTATTCCATCAGTTTCACTTTCATACACCCTTTGAGTAAAGAACAGTTGTAAAACGAACGCTAACTAAAAAAATATCTAGAACATTTTTTTTTTTAGGATCTTCCACCAATAGTAGACTAGGGTTATCACTTTGGATTAGGCTGTGAGTAAAAATCTCCAAAGTTTTCAAAAACAAACATTAGCATCCTGAGCTAGGGAGAGTCAAATCCAATTGTCATATAAGTTTTCTGGGATCCCCCTCTCACACAGGGGTTACGCACGAGGTCGCATTCGGGTGAATTTCGGAGATTATCCCCTTGTAGTTCAACTGTTTGTAGTGGTCGGATCGTATATTGGGGGTCACTTGAAGGTATACCCACGATTATGTGTGGGAGCCTCACATGTTGATTTTGGACTTGTTATCCTGCCCATACATTTCGGATCAGACTGTCAAGTGTACCTGCCCAGGGACTCACTACGAATTGGTGTCTTTAGTTGCCATAATCTTTAGGTACTTACACAAGGTGACGGTGAAGGGAAGTCTCGTTGTACCTGGAATAGACATTGATCAAAATCACTCGGGCTCCTTGGAGGGTAAATCCACAATTACTGCATGGAAGATTGCACCAAGGTGAAAGTCCATTAAGTAGGTCACCATTGTAACTATTCCACCATATCCTAACCCCTTCTTGACTTGATCATGCAACGTTGGATTTCATCACCAACTAGTACGATCATCGAGAGAAGTTTTGTTTGCTTGGTTGATTCCTAGATTTTATTAGCGAATGTTGTTTCTTTTTGTTAGTTGGCCCTAGATTTTTAGTGTGTTCTGTTATTCTCCACAATTGAGCCCGTAGATGATAAAGGTCTTTGTCGATCACGTAAGATAGAAGGGCTGCCTACGGAAGGCTATCAACCCTTACCTCCTAACCCTCCAAAAGACAACTACTGTAGAGAGGTATAAAATCAATCTGACACTGGAAGTGTTATTGTTCCTCCATTAGATAACTCAGAAGGCGCTTTGGTCACAGTTGAAAATCTCACTACATTTGTGTCAGGAACCCCTCTCGAACTGTTTTTGGTTCGTTTAGACTCCCTTGGGAATATCATAGATGAAGAGGTCCCACGATTACCGTAGATGATTTTTATCGAAACATATATGGGATCCACAGAACCAATCTTTGGTGATAAGTATAGGACTCATGTTCGTTCAAGCACCACAGTAAATACAAATCCCACACCTACTCGTTTTGTATGGAGGACTTCATCGAGACGCAATCTCTATGAACATTTTGAATCCTTTCGACAACCCTTTCATCCTCATAACCCTCCTAGTGAAACAGGACCATCCGGTCAAACCATGAATCACCCAGTCAATCAGGTTATTAACCCTACTGTTACACTAGGAAAATTCCATCCTAATGTTGGACTCATCACCTCTACTCATCTCCAAGGCACTTCAATCTCTACCCCCATTTCTACAAGCTTTTACTCTACAGCTCCACATGTTCCACACGATCCTGTTGGGACATCTCTTCAGCCGAGAATGCAAACCCTTGCTAGCCCAACACAACTGGATGGAGGGAAACCACCATCTAACGAACCTTTCCCTCTTGGGGGACAACCCCCTTTTCATGCTCCTCTTGGAGGGAAACCTTCGTTTTCCAGTCATTCCCCAGTCATTAATCCACCACTGGCAGGGGGGCAACCTTTGTTTGCTAGAAACCCTTCACAATTCTGGGGAGTATCTTCAGGAGGCACCTTCATTCAAACCCACATTGGGGGGCACTCATCTCATAATTCACTATGAGGAGTATCAAATCTTGTTCCTTCCAGAACGTCTTACGGACAATCTTATCTAGGTGGCATCCCAAACACCACTTGGAGTTCTCTGGGACCACAGTCTTATCCTCCTCATGGGTCTAATGTGTATCCACCTCTGGGATCTACTCCTTACCATTCTCAAGGGAAAAATGTTTATCCTCCTCATGGGCAAGCAAATCACCCGGCCTATAATGCTCAGAACCCACTGGGTTATGCAAATGTTTCACATCCATCATCGAATCCTTCTTATTCTAGCTAGCAACAACTGTATGTAGGAGGACCTACTGGTTACAACTATCCACCTAACCCAGTTTATGGTCCTACTGGTGTTCCTATGCCACATCAGTATCATCCACAAATTAACCGATAGCTACCTTTCCTTGTGACTCTGGATCTCCTAGACTTGACTCGGTTAACTAATGATCCTATTTTTCATTCATCGGTTTGGCCAGTCATTCCAGCTAAACTTCCTTCTGATATTCCGAAATTTGACGGAAAATCTAGCGAAGATCCAAACAACCATGTGATGAATTTCCATTTGTGGTGTTCATCAAACTCCCTTATGGATGATTCTGTACGTTTGCATCTTTTCCATCGAACACTTACAGGCTCGGTAGAAAAGTGGTATATTGAACTACCATGTGCTTATTTTCATGATTTCAATTCCCTTGCCATGTCTTTCCTCACGCACTTTCAACTACCTATTCGCTATGAGACGGGTACTAAAATCTTGACCTCCCTTCGTCAAACTAACTCTGTGTATATCTCTGACCATATTCATGAGTGGAGGCGGTGACGAAAGATGATCAAGGCAATCATTCCTGACATATTATTGGCAGAATGGTTTACTAAATCATGTTTACCCCCAATCTCTCATGATGTCGCTATGGGTGGCGTGTTCACAGAGGAACAAGCCATCGCTCGGGCTCAATATTTAGATTTGGTTTATTCCCAATATGGTACTTTGTATGATTTGCTTTTGAATGATGCTCAAGCTAATACCGATCCATATAAGCCATCATCCTCATCTCATGTGGATGGTTCTATCGGTTCCATCAAAACTCAATCTTTTTCCCAATCAACCATACTCTCCTCTACCTCCCCCCAAACTCAGATCTCTGAGGTGAATGCAGTTCAATCTGCCCCTTCACAACAATCTAGAGGTAAGAAAAAGACAAAGAATAAATCAAAAAATAATAATGAGCAACCAAAAAATCAAGCTCAAGCACCTGCTACTAAAAAGAAACCACAACGGAAACTAAAATTCCTGTGTATCATTTGTGGTGACGATCACTACACTCGAGACTATCCACTTCGCAATGAAGTGGCCAAAATTTTCCAAGGAAAGCCACAACCCACTGTGCTTACTCAGCCTTTTCCACAGTAGCAATCCATGGTTGCTGAAACCCACTTTCCTGGGGGTAGTTCTAGCCATCCTAATGATGAGGCCTCGTCGAGTGCACATATTTATATGTTTAATGGGATTAATTTGACCACTCTCTCTAAGACATACGACACACTAGGTAACCCTGACAAAGGAAAAGACATTAACAGTACCGGTACTTTATCGGATCCATAACCATCCTCCGTTAGTCTTCCATCGGTTAATCCTCCATATGGAACACTTCATATTGAGAAACCCACGTTTGAATCTATCTTACACCCTCCTAAGAGCACTATCCACAAAGATACCTTTAATCCTAGTTCACTTGCTGCCCAGAACTACAACATTGTTGAAGATTTGTCTCAAGCACCGTGTGCTATGTCTGTGTTAGAAGTTCTACAGCACTGCCCCAGTCAAAATAGAATGCTCTTGGCCGCTATTGGCACTTTTGATCCTAAGTTGTCCAACCAGATCATGTTTAACCTGGATAATTATATGTCTAGACTCTCCCACCAACTTTCTTTTCAAGTTGATGTTGTTGTTCACAATCAAAAAATTCACCGAACTATTTTGGATGAGGGAGCCTCGACTTGTGTCATGTCTTTAGAATGTTGGAAAGGGCTAAAATCACCTGCACTTAACAAATCCCCAACGATGTTACGCGCCTTCGATGGGCAAGGTTTTCATCCCCATGGGCTTTTACAGTCCCTGCCCATCCAATTGGGTGGAAAAACTGTTATTGTTCATGTCGAGGTGGTCGATGCTCCCCTCGATTACAACTTGTTACTTGGAAGAAGTTGGTTTTATTTTATGACTATCGTTGCCTCATCAGTTTTTCGATGTGTCCAATTTCCTCATCAGGGAAAAATTGTCACTGTTGATCAATTGGATTTCTGCACGACAAATGCTTGCGCTCCCACTACCAACAATATTCCTTTCTTGGGAGACCACAAGATCACGTATGAAAGCGTTGGTGTTGGCTTACTAAAATATTCTAGCCTCATGGGTACCTTCCCTACACCACTTCCACCGACTACACATCATATTTCCACTGTCGATATGATTTCGACCGTGGCTTATCAATCTTTGGAATCATCTGACCCTTGGATTGTACCTTGTCTGTTGGAATTCGATGCACTAGGTGACACCATGCCATTTAGTCCAGTCAAACCATCATATGTGTCTATCCAATCCACTTCTCCCTCATCGGATGACCAACATCTATTGGCACCCGATAGTTCCTCGATGCAATCCTAGTTGAGTTCCTTATCGTCTACGATCGAATGCATTTCCCCAATTTTTCCTTTTGATGAATCTATTTCGAAAATGATTCATATTGACAAGTTACCTCGGGATAATAACCATCACCGATCCTCTTTTATTCCCCCTTGGGAAGAAATTTGGGAAGATATACACTCTATCTCCCCTCCTGGTGTTGATTTACCATCATCTCCCATGATTTCGACTTCCGATGATTTGGATCCAGTAGTGGACATGATGATTTCTTTGGTAGGGTTATTGGAGCCTGATCTCTTTACCCCTATAACAACCCTCGACATGTATTCCTTCCCGAGTGATTATCTTCCATCCAGCGAAGATCTCCTGGAAGCCATGACCGAGTTTCTTCCTTTTACATGGTATCCTTCCAAAGCATTATCCTCTTGGAAGCCATGATCAAGAAGTGGTTATGAGCATAGTTTCTCTTCTCTGTAGCAAGCTCGCTAAAAAATGAAACAGAGGTCACGAGCATAGTTTTCCTCTCTGTAGCAAGCTCGTTAAATAATGAAACAACAATCTGGGGATCGAACCCGGAACCCTGAGCATATTTCTTTTCCTGTGTCAAGCTCATTAACAAATGAAATGATCACCTCTCTTGAACCTTCTTTTCATCTACCCTTCTCCTTTTTCTCATCTACTAGAGAAATTGTTGACCACCTCAAAGTCGGTGAATGAATTGAAGCTTGGAGGGCATGTCTCCAACCTTTGATGATCATTTTGGAGCTAAGCCACTAGCTGTCAAGCTGGGGGCATAGCGAGCTTAGTCTTTGTTCTTTCTTGTGCTCGTAAATACATGAGAATGCATCTAGGTAAACTTTTATCTCTTTTTTGGACCTGTATGGATACACGAAAAAGGAACCCCCTGGAATCTTCTTTAAGCTTTTTTCAGACTGTCTAAACATGAAAATATTGTCGAGTGATCTTGATTCCTTTTCCACCCGTTAAAAGTTTTGAAAGGCCATTTTTCGAGTGATAATTTATCTCTTTTTCAGCCTCGCGAGACTAACATTACGAAAAAGGACAACATTGGAGTCATCTTTAAGTTCTTTTCAGACTCTCTAAACATGAAAATATTGTCAAGCGACCTTTCTCTCTTCGCGCTCGTTAAAGTATTTGAAGAAAAAGTCTATTGAGTGATAGTTTATCTCTTTTTTGGTCTCATCAGACTACTTTACAAAAAAGGAACTGAGAGAGTTCTCTTTTAAGTGTTTTCCCAGACTATATAATCATGAAAAACCTTCAAGGTTTCTGTCTTTGGACTCGTTAAACAAACATCGACAGGCCCATATGAGATCAAACCCTTACCTCTTCCAGTTCATTAAACAAAGTAAGAGGAACTTACCGAAGGTGAGTTTATATCGAGCATGTGTTACCCTCTTCAATCTTGTTAAATTAAAAAGAGGTAATTGTCTATTTGGATAGGGGAAAAATTGAAGGAAGCAAGCCAAGCATTTTTTGAGAACATTACCAGTAACTCTTAGAGTTTCCCTTGAACATGACACTTTGTCTTTGTGCACATCTTAATCAGCTAAACCTCTGCACTAAACCAATCCTCTGATTTTTTCTTACTCCTTTGGGTCACCCGATGAAAATCACAGTATCCATTGCATCATCGTGTTTTGGTCCATGTCATGTTTCTGCTATTGTGCCTCAATGTTCAAGGGAAGTATCCACCTCGAGAGTTAGCCATCACAAATATCTTGTCTCAATACCCATGTTATTCCATGTTCATTTGATCTACCAATTACATCTCTGTGTTTGTTTCGTGTCATTGATGGGGGATACATCAAGGCCCTCCTTCAATTATTCTATTCCTGTCGACTTCAACACATTATCTAGGAACTACACTTAGAAACCAGTTAGTACTTTGGGACCTGCATGCCTCAATGGCAAGACTCCTCATGTTCGACAGTGGGTTTACATCATTGACCTATGATCAGATGATTCCATGAATGTTCGACTTCAACTCATTCATTCACATTCGTTGGAATCTACTAGAGTACCTTGGGAATCATTGACATCAATGGTGATCTCCCTCGCGCTTGTTAATGGTTTGCATCATTGACCGGTAATCAAGTGGTTTCTGCCATGTTCAACATCAGGACATCTATTCGCATGGTTAGATTCATACTACATCGGGATCGGTAAGAAGACCCTGGGTTGAGTCATCACTCTTATATGCACCTTGCCTAGGTTGCGAAGGAGTTTCTCTTGAACAATGACACATATACTGTCACATAGATCCACTTTGTATTGGTCGTGGCTATGTCTTGTCATCTCATAGATCCACTATGTATTCTTCGTGGCTACGATCAGTTCAGGTCATGGGAGTATAGATCCACAATGTATCCTCAGTGGCTATACCTTTTTATCAATATAATTATGAATCCGCAGTGTATTTTATGGCGGCCATATCTTGCAAGTCTTGATCACCCAAGCATAGGTATGCCTGCCTTGGGTTTGAAACATGTCATAATATTTTTTGGATGTTTATGTGCAACTTCTACCAGGTTCTCTGAGTCTACACCCTTGTTTTGAAGACTTGTAAAGTGTTTCGGCCATCATTCTCTCTTATGACCTCACACTTTAGGGGTCATTCTGTTACACATGAAATTTGCACACCTAGGTACCTCATCCTAAGTGTCGTAAAGTGTCGTATAAGTGTCGCATACACCTTGACACCATGGAATAACCTATGTCACAATCCCTAGTCAATGTGGAGGGATATATTACATGAAGGCAAAGAAATACTAAGTTCACATGAGTTATTATTAATATTCATGGAAAAGAAATTGATTAAGTGAGAGAATCAAGTGCACGTGAATTATTATTAATATTCATGAAAAAGAAAGTAATTAAGTGTGAGGATCCACCTCACATTTGGTTTCCTATTTGTTAGGGAAGGTGGAGGATCTCATGGATGGTTGAAATATTTCCTCCTTAAAATCCTTGAGAGATATTTCCTCCCCAAAATCCTTAAGAGATATTTTCTCCCTAAATATCTTAGATATCCCTTTCTTAGTGGATCTGATTAGAGATTCTCTCCATGGTGGTTAAGTCTCCAAATCTGATATAATGAGAGATTTCCATGGGGGAAAAGGAAGGGAGATTGAGAATTAGACCAAACTTATGATCTCATGAGTGGTATGTCATTTGGAGCATCAACATCCTGCGTGTGGACTGTTTAAGAAAGGGTTGGACAAGGGTAACTTGATGAAGCTGCTACACTCACATCTATGGTTGTAAGTTTTCTTCATTGTTGTTCTCATTAATATAATATGCTTGGCCTATTTCTTTCAATTCTGTGTTTGATCTCACATGAATTCATCTCTAATAGATAGGTCTATTTCGAACTAATCTCAGTAGAGTAGGAAGTTGTTTGTACTTTTGTTTGTCTAAAGGGCTTATCAAGGAGCATAAGATTGGAGTTCAACTCGGACCGTGCAGGGACAAGCACCAGTAAAAGGTACTTCTTTTCTCCTTCCTCCTCACACATTAGTTTATCTAGATCTAAAAGGAAGTCAGTGTCCATGATAAACGTCTTCTGTCTTAAGAGTTAAGATTCTAGCTCTCAAGAGGAGATCTACCTGTCCGCGGGGCGATTTTCCTTCAAAAGAAATTGGTGACCATACTGGGGAATGAATCAAAACTTTCAGTTTTGGTTTTCCTCACAGAACTTGTCTTACCCTTTATTCTTTTTAGACCTTTTCACCCCATATATTTGATTCCATATGCTGATTGACTCCTTACCCCATCACATTCATCTTGTTTTCCAAAGTTTGACTGAAATTTTGGGTTTTTTGGACAATTTTGTGAGTTGTGGGACACCAGCGCTCCCATACCTTGTTATCAAAGCGTCAGTGCTCCCTGAAGGTCTTAGACAGAGCATTATAATGCTCTGGTGCCCCTTACACCGGAGTTCCATCCTCTCTTTGCAAAATATCTTTTCAGAATTATCTTTTCTAAAGACTAGTCTCTATTTTTTCACTTGTTGAGCTTCTTTGTGATTCAATGCTTCTTCCTATTGACCTTTGATATCCTTCCTTCTGAGGAATAAGCACTTTTTTCTTCATATTTTGTGGCATTCTTCCTTATTTTGATTTTTTCTGCTATTGAGAACTTGGAATCAAACCATTGCATTCTTCTCTCTTATCTAACTGAACGAGAACTCTGGTGAAAGGCATCAGAAATTTGTGAATCATCTTATTTGGTTCTTTGAGGTCATATTTCTTAAGCATCTTTATTTTGTTTGATATTTCTTGATTCTCTTTGTTATCTTTTGTTTTCTTTTTGTTTCTTGTTTCAATCATAGCAAGAGGGTGCGTTGTTTGTGCAAAACCTGCTCATGCTTGTCTGAATCTCCTTAATCTAAGAGGGTAGTTGGCAGGAGAAGTTTTTGCATTGAATTAATCATCATTCGCATACAAACGACAAAGTTACATATTAGTGATTGGTTTGCATATTAGAAGGCATTTCTGAAATGTTTTAGCATTGCATTGGATTCGATTAAGAACCAATTGATTGAGGACATCCCATATTAGTGTTTGATAGTGAAAATGACTCTTTCTCTTTCCCTTAATTAGGCATTCATTGAAAAGAAACGACTGCTTATCATATTTTATGCATATTTTTGGGAATTGAGTCATTATTCCATTAGTTTCACTTTCATACACCCTTTGAGTAAAGAACAGCTGTAAAACAAACCCTAATTAAAAAACTATCTAGAACATTTTTGTTTTTAGGATCTTTCACCAATAGTAGACTAGGGTTAGCACTTTGGATTAGGCTGTGAGTACAACTCTCCAAAGTTTTCAGAAACAAACATTAGCATCCTGAGCTAGGGAGAGTCAAATCCAATTGTCGTATAAGTTTTCTGGGATCCCCCTCTCACAGAAGGGTTACGCAAGAGGTCGCATTCGGGCGAATTTCAGAGATTATCCCTCCGTAGTTCAACTATTTGTAGTGGTCAGATCGTATATTGGGGGTCACTTGGAGGTATACCCATGATTATGTGTGGGAGCCTCTCAGGTTTATTTCCGACTTGTTATCCTACCCATACGTTTCGGATCAGACTGTCAATTGTACCTGCCCAGGGACTCATTGCGAATTGGTGTCTTTAGTTGCCATAATCTTTAGGTACTTACACAAGGTGACGATGAAGGGAAGTCTCGTTGTACCTGGAATAGACATTGGTCAAACTCACTCGGGCTCCTTGGAGGGTAAATCCACAATTACTGCGTGGAAGCTTACACCAAGGTGAAATTCCATTAAGAAGGTCACCATTGTAACTATTCCACCATATCCTAGCCCCTTCTCAACTTGATCATGCAACGTTGGATTTCATCACCAACTAGTACGATCATCGAGAGAATTTTTGTTTGCTTGGTTGATTCCTAGATTTTATTAGCGTATGTTGTTTCTTTTTGTTAGTTGGCCCTAGATTTTCAGTGTGTTCTGTTATTCTCCACAATTGAGCTCGTAGATGATAAAGGTCTTCACCGATCACGTAAGATACAAGGGCTTCCTATGGAAGGCTATCAACCCTTACCTCCTAACCCTCCAGAAGACAACTACCATAGAGAGGTAGAAAATCAATCTAACACTGGAAGTGTTATTGTTCCTCTGTTAGATAACTCAGAAGGAACTTTGGTCACGGTTGAAAATACCACTACATTTGTGTCAGTAACCCCTCTCGAACCACTTTTGGTTCATTTAGACTCCCTTGGGAATATCATAGACGAAGAGGTCCCACGATTATCGTAGAGGATTTTTATCGAAACATATATGGGATCCACAGAACCAATATTTGGTGATGAGTATAGGACTCTTGTTCATCCTAGCACCATAGTAGATACCAATCCCACGCCTGCTCGTTCTGTATGGAGGACTTCATCGGGATGCGATCTCTATGAACATTTCGAATCCTTTCGACAACCCTTTCATCCTCATGACCCTCCTAGTGAAACAGGACCATCCGGTCAAACCATGAATCACCCAGTCAATCAAGTTATTAACCCTACTGTTACACTAGGACAAGTCCATCCTAATGTTGGACTCATCATCTCTACTCATCTCCAAGGCACTTCAATCTCTACCCCCGTTTCTACAAGCTTTTACTCTTCAGCTCCACATGTTCCACACTATCCTATTGGGACATCTCTTCAGTCGAGAATGCAGACCTCTGCTAGCCCAACACAACCAGTTGGAGGGAAACCACCATCTAATGAACCTTTCCCTCTTGGAGGACTACTTTTCCATGGCAGGCCTACCCCTCCAAGGGGACAACCCCTTTTCATGCTCCTCTTGGAGGGAAACCTCCATTTTCCAGTCATTCCCCGGTCATTAATCCACCACTAGTAGGGGGGCAACCTTTGTTTGTTGGAAACCCTTCATAATCCTAGGGAGTATCTTCAAGAGGCACTTTCATTCAACCCCATGTTGGGGGGCACTCATCTCATAATCCACTAGGAGGATTATCAAATCTTGTTCCTTCCAGAACATCTTACGGACAATCTTATCCGGGCGGCATCACAAACACCACCTGGAGTTCTCAGGGACCACAGTCTTATCCTCCTCATGGTCTAATGTGTATCCACCTCTGAGATCTACTCCTTACCATTCTCAAGGAAAAAATGTTTATCCTCCTCATGGGAAAGCAAATCACCCAGCCTATAATGCTCAGAACCCACTGGGTTATGCAAATGTTTCTCATCCATCATCGAATCCTTCTTATCCTAGCCAGCAACAACCATATGTAGGAGGACCTACTGGTTACAAATATCCACCTAACCCAGTTTATGGTCCTACTGGTGTTCCTATGTTGCACCAGTATCATCCGCAAATTAACCGACAGCTACCTTTCCTTGCGACTCTGGATCTCCCAGAATTGTCTCGGTTAACTAATGATCCTATTTTTCATTCACCGGTTTAGCCAGTCATTCCAGCTAAACTTCCTTCTGATATTCCAAAATTTGACGAAAAATCTAGCGAAGATCCAAACAGCCATATGATGACTTTCCATTTGTGGTGTTCATCAAACTCCCTCGTGGATGATTATGTACGTTTGCGTCTTTAGGCTCGGCAGCAAAGTGGTATATTGAACTACCACGTGCTTATTTTCATGATTTCAATTCCCTTGCCATGTCTTTCCTCATGCACTTTCAACTACCTATTCGCTATGAGACGGGTACTGAAATATTGACCTCCCTTCGTCAAACTAACTCCGTGCATATCTCTGACCATATTCATGAGTGAAGGTGGTGACAAAGGATGATCAAGGCAATCATTCCTGACATATTATTGGCAGAATGGTTTACTTAATCACTTTTACCCACAATCGCTCGCAATGTCGCTATGGGTGGTGCGGTCACAGAGGAATAAGCCATCACTCGGGCTCAATATTTAGATTTGGTTTATTCCCAATCTAGTACTTTGTATGATTTTATTTTGAATGATGCTCGAGCTAATACTAATCCATCTAATCTGTCATCCTCATCTCATGTGGATGGTGCTATGGGTTCCGTCAAAACTCAATCTTTTTCCCAATCGACCACACTCTCCTCTACATCCCCCCAAACTCAGATCTCTGAGGTGAATGCAGTTCAATCTTCCCCTTCACAACAATCCAGAGGTAAGAAAAAGACAAAGAATAAATCAAAAAATAACAATGAGCAACCAAAAAATCAAGCTCAAAAACCTGCTACCGAAAAGAAACCACAACGAAAACTGAAATTCCCGTGTATCATTTGTGGTGATGATCACTACACTCGAGACTATCCACTTCGCAATGAAGTGGCCAAAATTTTCAAAGGAAAGCCACAACCCGCTGTGCTTACTTAGCCTTTTCCACAGCAACAAGCCATGGTTGTTGAAACCCCTTTTCCTGGGGATAGTTCTAGCCATCCTAATGATGAGGCCTCATCAAGTGCACATATTTATATGTTTAATGGGATTAATTTGACCACTCGCTCTAAGACATACAACACACCAGGTAACCCTGACAAAGGAAAATACATTAACAGTACTGGTACTTTATCAGATCCATCGTCGTCATCCATTAGTCTTCCTATAGTTAATCCTCCATCTGTACCACTTCAGATTGAGAAACCCACGTTCTGACATCTTCATATTAAATAATCTCTTCATTAGAAATACCTTATTGGACGTCAATGGTTTTTCATACAATTTATCCAATGTGTCCATCAGCTCCTTCATTGCATTTTATTTTGAAATACTGAAAGCCACCGATGTTGCAAGGCTCAGTTGTATCGTTCCTAGTGCCTTTCTGTCAAGAAACTCCCATTCTTTGTGATTCATAGCCATCAACTTCTTTGCTATTCCACCCAATGGTAGGAATACATCCTTTTGATATAAATAATCTTCCATCTACATCGTCCATAAATGGTAGTTTTGGTTGTTAAATTTCTCGACCCTAAACTTTCCATCTTCCTCCATTGCTCCCACTTGAACCAGGAACCCTCTTTTTCTGCGAGTTACCTTTTGCTCTGATACCAGTTGTTAGAAAAACAGGATCATGGAGAAATAAAATGAAACAAATGCGGAAATAAAAACACATAAGATACACAATACAATAGAGACACAGATATACATGGCTCACCTAGTGTGGGCTATGTCCACCAGAAAAATTTCCAACTCCTTCCTTTATTATTATCTATAAAATGAAGAGATACAACCTACAACACACCTTTTGTAACTTCCTCTTCTTTCTCTCACAGTTTCCTCTCTCAGAATACAATATTTGTAATGACGCATAGCTGCAATACATTTCCCTCATAAAAGAGGGTTCTCTTCTAGGGAAAAAAACCCTAACATAAATTCTATCTTCAGATTTGCAAACTTATAATGAATGGTCCAAATTTACAATGAAATTACAATATACATATACAAGGCAATTTTTCCTTTGGGGGCTTCGCCCTCGAACCCCACATAGGGGGTAACCCCCCTATGGACTCCCCCACATGGAGGAGTCTACATTCTTCTGGGGTGTAAAGTCTTCGGGGGTATAAACATGGCTTAAAACAAAGACCTATGAATCAGGAAGATAATCAAGCTCCACAACCAACATATCAAACTACCAATCACACTAGCATACAAAATATGGGACATGTCCACTTCCTCTTCATGTGTCTTGGGACAATGATATGAATATTGAATTACACCTTCAGGAATAGGAACCTTGACCAGTTTAATTTCTTTCATATTAAACCTCTTCAATATCATATCAACATATGTTCTCTTATTTAACTAGAGTTTCCTATTTTCATGATCTATTTTAATCTCATTTCCCATAATTAAGTTATCAACACTAAGATCCTTCATTTCAGATTTGGAATATATCTTTGATTTCACCTCCTTGATAACATCCATGTTATTTCCTATCAAAAAAATGTCATCGACATACAACACTACATAAATGAAGTGATTGTTGATTAAGGTTGGTTGTCATTGATGTCAACCATTGAAGAAAGCCTGCTAGCAAAAAGGTTTGGGTAATAGACCAAAGTGTGTTTGATGTAAAKATGACTTATTATTGGCTTRTCATGGTTGATAAGAATTACATATGGATGAACTCCAAAGTGGTCCCCTTATGGTGAAAGCCCTCACAGGAAGACGCTTTGCGGATTGAGTTATCCTAGAAGTATGGTTAGAGAACCCATGCTTATTTGTGGAATAATGAGATTTAGGTCAGTGAATTTTTCAATGAAACTATCCTATATCGATATTTCTTGTCATTCCATTTCCGGTGGTATGTGGAACGTCACATAACGCCTCACGGTTAGAGAGTTATGGCCATGCGAAGTTGGAGAACCCAGGTTTGGGTAATGGACCCAAGTTTGTTTGATGGATAATGGTATGAGTTTTGATATATTTGTAGGTAATACTATTCTATATGAATGG
>JASDQU010737574.1:228084-241175 GCA_032191745.1 Picea mariana | reverse complement strand
AGTGTCTTTGATTTGTTTCATATAGATTTGTTTTGCATCTTTCTTCTGTAGGGAAGTATGCGTAGAAAGTGTTTGTTGGTTTTCATTAGAAGCAGTGCATGGTGTTGGCTCTAGCCCATGAAATGTGATTTTTTCCTCTTGGCCAATGCCATGACCATTGTGGGATATGTGACCATACTTGTTTATCTCACGTATCTGTTTTTTCAAGATGTGGTAGGTTAACTTATGCTTTCCACTGGAAACTAGTTCCACTTGTTGAGAAGCCATGTTGGAGATGGAAGTGACATTTATTATGATAATTTCATCCTTACCATGTCGATGATGCAAACTGTTATGTTCTTTGTCATTCGACATGTGATGTTTATGCTCAACAGAAAAAGCGAAATTGTGATTGTGTTGTGCATAAACAATTTTTTTAGGTTGTGATATGTCAGTTTATGTCTAGAAGGAAGCGTAGTAATGTATTTTTTTCTCTCATGTATGACCTTTCTCAAGTTGTGATAATCTAGTATTGATTTTTTATTCAAGGTTAGGATGACCTCATGGCAACTGGGATGGGTTTCATTCTGATTAAATAGCATGCGACGCTTATGCAGATTTGATGTGGTTTGGGTGGCATTGACATTGGACCCTGAACTGGTAGTATTTCCTATAGCACCAATGTATTTTTTTCTCTCACGTATGACCTTTTTCAAGTTGTGATAAGTTATTCTACATTTTTTGTTTAATACTTGTATGGCCTCATCACAACTAGGACAAGTTTCATTCTCATTAAATAACATTCCACGCATATGCAGATTCAATGCGGTTTGGGTGGCATGGATAGTGGAGCCTGAACCAATAGTATTTCCCATCAAAGGTTGATAATGGATATGTGGTGTATCTGTTTTCAACGAGATGATGTCAATTGTTCCATCGTAGTTTGAATCAATACACCAGGAGTGGACAATGCCATCTGGAAAGGCCGACCAGACGTGGATATTTACTCTGAATATGATAGATATCCATTGCAAATAGAATTTGCCACCCTCTATATTTCCTTTTTCATATGGCAGAGCCATGTTTACAAGGTATTCTTGCCAACTTCCAATTGTCAACATATTTTCTAGGAGATATGGTGAAAGGTGTTGATGCAAGAAGCTAAAAGCCTGTTGGTTGCCGCCTATAATTGCATTGCAAAAGGATTGTACAATCTAAAGCCACAACGACTGCACATCGAACTTTGTTGCTACCAAATAGAAAATTTCATTGAACAAACTATCTCCACAACTAGATGCAACAGTTGTAGCTATCTGCAAGCCATGGTAGTGTATACGATGCATAATTTGTTTCCATTGCGATTCAAGGTCTTTGCAAACGAGGGACAAGTAAATATGAGGCCCTCCAATATTGCATATGGATAATTTTCTATAGAGTAGTGGTTCATAATAACCACTGATAGGATTGGCATCATGGAACAAGATGCAATATGGATCGCTAGATACAATTTTGTATAGTAGTAGATATCTTGATTTTCTTGTCAATGACCATATTCCAATTGATATATTGAGTCACTTGGAAATCCACCATATAAAAAATGTATCTCCCCAAAGTTCCCTCTCATGTGTAGGCAGAATTGCAGATGCAGACAACCGCATCTTTGAAAAATATGTAGTGACATCATGTATTCCACAACTGCCAAAGAAAATCACATGCCAATTTGTATTGATACGAATCCAATGCCTCAACATCGCCATTTTTTAAACAGCCCAAGAAATAGTCTATCAATCCATTTCGCAAGTCGGTCGAGGAATAACATAAATGAAATAGAACCTGAAATGCATCGAAAAGGTAATCTCCCACAGTATATGAGAATGCATCCAATCTAAAAAGGCCATTACTATGCAATCCCTGGTCAATGTTGTCATGTACAATGGAGTCTATATCTATTTCATAGGACTCAACATCTATTACTTGTTTCATCTCTTAAGCTGTGATTTTCAAGATGTTTCTTAGCTATATTCAGTTTATATGCAAACAAAGAAAAATAAATAAAAAACTATAAGTGCGGAACTGCATACCAATTCCGCTATGTATCCTTCAACCTTCTTCTTGTCAAATTCAATCCCCCTAGTCGCTACAACATATGACAAGCAAACAAACGTATAGTGAATAGTAAACCAAACAGAAGAGACAACGCAAATAAATAACACTATAAATTTGTTGAGGAAAAAGACCGAGTATTCAAGGTATATCATTTTTTAACCTATTCTCGGCATGCATCCTACAAGATTTTCAGTGGCAGGAAATGCTTTGCAAAACACAAAGGAAACAGGTGGACGGATTTTTTGATTCAGAGAATAAAAGCATGCCCTGTCACAAGACCTTAGCAGATGCTTTCCCTCTGTGACAACTCCGAATTCATTTTCTAAACCCCTTTGCATTGCTATTTTGGAAAAAGATATGTCACAATATCCAGGACATGGAAGTTGGCATATGTGATTGGAAGGGAACAACTTGGAAAAAATGCACCAAACGCATGGTTTCCAGGAACATAAAATAAGAGGACAACATCAGTTTTTATTTTTTATATTTCATTGTAGTTGCGAAAAATGTGGGTTATGTGTCCAACATCGACATTCAAAGCGGAACAAGAAGTTTGGAAGGGAACAGACTGGGAAAAATGCACGAAACGTATGGTTTCCAAGAACAAAAAATATGAAGAGAACATTGGGAAAAATGCACCAAACGTATGGTTTTCAAGAGCAGGAAAAATGAGGAGTTTTCTTTTTTATATGTCACTATGGTTGCGAAAAAGGTGGGCTCTGTATAGAACATTAGCATTCAAGAACAAGGAAAATATATTGGTCGTAGAACCCACACAGAAAGATGTTCTGCAACAGGATTGCGAGCCAGGGATTTCTAGTATTGAAAATTCTTGCTTGCAAGCTGCAAATAGCAAGCAACAAACAATGAATAGAAACGAAACCATGGCATGAAAACTTACCCGTCAACAAAGGACGACAGAAGCGCAACTCCAAACCCTGCAAACTACAACAACAGGTCCAAATGCTTGCAAAGTTGAAGAACAACAAACCAGTGAACAACCATGAAGAGGTCCAACTGCAACTACAGGACCTCAACTTTGCAAAGTTGAATCAAACAACAACAAGCAACATCGAACGAACCGACGAACAAGCATCAACCAGTGAACCAGTAATATCAGGGAAGAACCGTATTTCCCAAATTCACTATAGACAACACTGTATCAAAAAGTCGAAGGAAACTGTATTGTAACACGCCTGTAGAGTAAACATTTAAGGTTGTGAGGCTTGTTAGGTAAACACTTAAGGCTGTCAGAATTGTTGAAGGGTGTCACGTTGTGCAAACATTTAAGAAAGAATGAAGTGTGGCAGGTTTGTTTACGTACACAATAATGAAAAAGCCTCTCTAAGTACGCAACAATAAAGAAAAAACAAACATAATAATAGTAATAAAAAATAATAAGAATAGTTCGAACAGTGGAGACTATCCTAAAACATTTTACTCAGAGGACAAAGTAATATGAAAACTGACTATCCATGCTCAAAAATTTGGATATCCAAACATTTCAATATGAATAGTACAAATTCAAAAACACCGTGGATGATACAAACTTTGGATATGCCAACATATAAATCATTAGGAATAGTGAAGCTAGCAATAAGACTTCAAATTTATTATCCAACGAGATCATGACATATATGGATTTTTTTATTATATAAAAAATAATGTTTTTAGTTCTATAGTTCGAACAATAGAAATTATGCAAAAATTTGTAGTCAAACGACAAATTAATATAAAGTCAACGAATTATCGATCGCTATAAACTTTGGATATCTAAACATTTCAGTATGAATAGTACAAATTAAAAAATACCGTACATGATAAAAACTTTGGATATGGCAACATATAAATCATTGGGAATAGCGAAGCTGGCAATAAGACATCAAATCTATTATCCAATGAGATCATGACATATATGGGTTTTTTTATTATATAAAAAATAATGTTTTTAGTTCTGTAGTTCGAACAATCGAAAGTATGCAAAAATTTGTAGTCAAACGACAAACTAATATAAAGACAACGAATTATCGATCGCTATAGTCCCTCTATGCCTTCGACAGGGACTAAAAACTGACTCTCTAGGTTCAAAACTTTGGATATCCAAACATTTCAAAAAAATAGTAAAAATTCAGAAAGACCGTATATGATCAAAAACTTTGGATATGCTAACACATAAAACATCCTAACGAAGCTGGCAATAAGACCTCCAAACTGTTATCCAATCAGATCATGACATATATGGTATTTTTTATTATATACAAATCAATGTTTTTAGTTCACTAGTTCCAACAATAGAGATTATGCAAATATTTTTAGTCAAAAGACAAACTAATATGAAGTCAACGAATTATCGATCGCTATAGTCCCTCTACACCTTCAACAGAGACTAATAATCAACATAATAATAGTATTTATAACTCTATATTTAAGTTTCAAAATTTGATATTTCATTTTTATATAATTCGATATTTATTTTCATTATCATATAACCCAATGATATTAATTTGTATTATTCAAACTAGCAATAATAAATATCATTATAATAATAATCAACATTATAATAATATTTATAACTCTATATTTAAGGTTTAAAATTTGATATTTCATTTTTTATATAATTCAATATTTACATATTTTAAATTTGATATTTCATTTTTTATATAATTCAATATTTACATATTTTAAATTATCGTCAATCAAAATATATAACATAATTAAATAAATTTTATTAAATAATATAACCAATTTAACAATAATAATATTCATTATTCATAATTTAAGAAGTTAAACCAATCTAACAATCATTATATTAACTATTCAGGAAGTTAAACTATTAATAATCATTATTCACAATTAAATAATTAAACCAATCTTACAAAAATAAAATTCACAATTTTTTTTTAATATTAAAACATATTAATTTATATTTATTATATCAACCACTTATTTTCATTATTCATATAACTTTATTATATATAACATTTATTTTCCTTATATTATATAACTCAATGATAATTAAACACAACCAATGATAATAAAAATATAAACCTCATTGTGCAAGCATAATAATAATATTCATTATTCACAATTCACACTATACCATAATCAATATAACAAGATCTTTCATTATATCATATAACTCCATTATATCTAACATAATTAATGTATCAACCCCATTGTACTAGCATAATAATAATATTCATTATTCACAATTCATACTATACCATAGCATAGTCAATATAACAATATCTCAATAATTATATAACAAGCTTTAAACAAAAGCTATAAGTTTGTAATATCCTTTATGTTCTTATGCTTTTCCAAACTAGGAAGTGTAAGTGTAAATTTTGCAATGTTAAAAATACATTAATTTATATTTATTAAAAATATGGAGTTGTTATTAATTTACTTTGTATCTAACATTTGTTTTCATTGTATTATGTAATTCAATGATAGAAAAAGTATCAATCTCAATGTATTATATATTTCCATCATGAAACTCAATGACATATAAAAGGTTTAGCTCCATTATACTAATATTAGATGTAGATTTCCCCCGGATGGGGTGTTACACGTTAAAGCGGATTAGTGTGAGTTGGAGGGGAACGAGGTATGGAATTGTCATGTATACCACATTATGATAGCCCTCGGTCTTATTAATGCTCTTCCTTCCAGACTTCAATTCACCTGGTATCAATCGACGATGAGCTTGATCTTTTACCCCACTCTAAACTTAATGGTTCTTGTTGTCAGATCTGGTATGTCACCTCATGACACGAGAGACCCTTGCTACAAGGTTATGTATCTTGCTCTGATGCTTATGTTTATATTTAGCAGGGAAGAGTTTTCGGTCATTCATTTTTGGGGGGTGCTCGCATTCTCTATTTGCGACTGCAGAACTCTTTGGCTCCCTTCTGGTGTATCTTCCTCATGGTTATGTCACGCTTGTGTGGTCGTCCAAAGCGTGGTCCTACTTGGTACAATACCTTTGGTTGGATGGTGAATAGGAATGTGGTTCGAAGTTCGTGCATTGTTGGTTCAGAGGGCTCTTCTTTGTCTCCTTCCTCACTGGTCTGTGCATTCCAGGGCCTTGGCACTCTTTGTGGTTGTGCCAAGTTGAATGGTTTGATAACCATGGAAACTCCTTTGGATTTTCTCCAGGGCCAATTCAGAATGGCCCCTCCTCCTCTCATCCTCATGCTCAGCTGGAAAATCCTCTAGTAACATGGCCTCCATCAACTCCTTTGGCGACTAATCGACACTGTGAGGATTGTTCGCAGTTGCTAGACTCAGTTCTCATTCTACAAAATCTTGTCTTTGACCTGTGACATGAACTGAAAGACATGACGTTCAAACTCAATTTGTTGGACCGCCGAGGAGAAAGCATGGCATCCCTACTGCACACTCTTTTCACTCCAGAGGCCAGCCCGACGAAAGCAGTTCTAGAGATGATGGGAAATGCTGGGGTGATATTGATGCAGGACATCACACTGTCTCCAAGCCAACAACGTTAATTATAGTTTCAGGTTTTGGATTTGTCTTTGTTTTCTTCATGCATATTAGTATTTTTGTTAATTAGACCTTGTGTGGCAAGATGTCTCCTAGACATTTGAGCACTTCTTTTTTAGCACCTTTTTTTTACAACAGTTTAATTTTTCACACTAGCCTGAACTGGTTTCCCTTCGAGGCAATTCAAAGCCTGAAACTCATCAATATGGATGTCATCACTATAAATATTGTTTATGAAAGGTAATATATAAACACTCACTTACAAAAAAAACTACTCTGCGCAAGCATGAGTTGCACAATTAGGATCAATCATATCTATTGGTTGTGGAAAAAAAAATCCATACATAAGGCATTGCAATCCCTTAACATGAAAGAGACAATGCAAATATAGAAGTCCTCAATGAATTTGGTCAAAGATTTAAAAGCAATGTTTTTTTAATGACCTACAACAAAAACTTGTAGGTCAAAGATTTAAAAGCATGTTCAATTGCAGCAAAATAATTAACGACACTAGCGAAAATGTTGAAATACAATAATGAACAACACCAGCGAAAATGTTGAAATACAATAATGAACAACACTTACATAAAATGTTGAAGGTATTCATCTTAAACAAAAGATTTGTATTTTCTTATATAAAGAAAAATAAAAATATTCTATTATTTTCAATAATATCATTCAAAACTGAAATTGCTAAGCACTTGAATAAATAAATAGATATTTTATTATCGTCAATAATATCTTCATTCAAAACTGAAATTGCTAAGCACTTTAATAAATAAGTTCATATAACTCATCTTACAAAGAAACATGCATTTTTTTATAATAATAAAAAAAACAAATACATTTTTATTTTTTTCAAAATTTAAATTGATAAGTTCATATAGCAAGAAAACATGCATTTTCTTATAATAAAAAAAAAACAAATACTTTTTTATTTTTTTCAAAATTTAAATTGGTAAACATTCAAATAAATAAATATATATAATTTGTAAATATCTTAATTGATAATGAGAAAAAATTATTCATTTGTTTGTAACAAAAAAGTTTTAATTGACATACATAAAGTAATAATAATAATAATAATTTATTTTTAAGGTCATTCGCTCAGCGATTTGATTGGTAGAATCTACAGAGGCATACACACCCTGCCCCCCTATGGATTTGAACTTATGACTTCTTAAGAAGAAACACATGTTCTTAACCATTAGACCCACTTAGATTTTATTAGATTAATTGATGACCTACAAATTTACTTTATAAATTTTTTTTTTTCAAAAAACACAATTTATCCTCCTAAGAAAAATATATTTTGTAATTGCCATTTAATGAGCACATAATTTAGCTAAGGATATATCAAGTATCTTTTGTATATTAAGTGATGTTAATTTAACATACCTTATAATATCTCCGTTGTCGTCTAGTCCGGTTAGGATACCTGGTTTTTACCCAGGCGACCCGGGTTCAAATCCCGGCAACGGAAATCATATTTATTTGTGTAAATTCACTGTTAATTTTATTTTCAGCAGAAACAAAGAAATGATATAAACAACAGAAAATGTTTACTAACAACAGAGAATGTTTTCTACTAGATTTATCAATATCTCATCCAAGTGTAGCCGCTGGAATAACTCAGTTGATTAGAAGCACTATATGTATTATATAGTAGATTACAATATTTCATCCAAATGTAGCCGCTGGAATAGCTCAGTTGGTTAGAGCGTGTGGCTGTTAACCACAAGGTCGGAGGTTCAAGCCCTCCTTCTAGCGCACAAATTATTTTATGATTTCTGAAGGGTTTCTTCCCGTTTTTAGTTTTTTCTCTGGTTTGAATTGTCTCTTCCTTCCTTTCGCAAAACATTATGATATCCATCTTTCAACCGTTGGTATGGAATGATTATGGTATATTGTTTGGCTACTTATACACCAGCTTGCAACTCATATTTCAGATTTAATATTTACTTCACTATCATATAAAAATTATATATATTTAATAGTGTAAATATTGAAATTATATTATATTTATTTTATAGTATAAATATGGATATATAGTTATGATTTCAAAATATTTGTAATGACATTCATTTTCGTAATTTTCATAATTTTTTAACTCTTTTTAAGAGATGTATGAAAATTTCTATTAATTTTTTTGAGAAATAAAATTTTAAAATAATCCAAGCAATTTCTTAACATTTCTATATAATTTTTTAACTCTTTTTAAGAGATGTATGAAAATTTCTATTAATTTTTTTGAGAAATAAAATTTTAAAATAATCCAAGCAATTTCTTAACATTTATAGGAAAGTTTCATAATTTTTTTAACTCTTTTTAAGAGATGTATGAAAATTTCTATTAATATTTTCGAGAAATAAAATTTTAAAGCAATCCAAGCAATTTCTCAACATTTTTTTCTTAATGTTGGATAAACCAAAGTTGGTCTTAATGAGCATTACCAATGATCATCATAAAATATATACTCACTGAGTTTTTTTTATTGTATTATTATATGCATTCAAAGAGTTATATATTAATATTATTGTTCATATTATGGTAATAGTTTTACTCGAGTCTTAGTTTGATCTCTTACCTACCTTCAAATTAGGGTAATTTTGAGGTAAAAAATGGGCCTAAAAAAGGTTCTATCAAAATCAACTTTATTAGAACCAATAGGAATCTAGATGATGATGTCAACCATAAGGGTAAATATTTTTTGAGTGAAAGGAAGATAATTGCGTTTTTTTAATAGTATTTTCAACTTATCTCATTATAAGTTTACTCAAATTTCAAGTGTAGGAATTCGTGAGCTTTGAATAGACCCATAGTGAGATGCCTACACTTTAATTTGAGTAAACCTATAGGAAGATAGTAAACCTATAGGAAGATAAGATGAAAATAAAAGTAGGTTTCTTTCTTTTCCTTTGAAAATTCATAACTTTTATTTTATCATTTTAACTATTGTTTTATCATTTTCCTTAGAGGGTCCATTTTAGACCTCAAATTTCCTCTAATAGCTATTAATGTTGATCCAGATTATGTTGAGAACGAAATGAAACAAAAACAAAAATATAGCACAAATTGGCAGAATGGGGTAGCTTATCTCTGAAAAGAAAGAGATGTTGACTACGCTTCATTTGCAACAAGTTTTACATCACACTCCATTGCATGCTTAAAGGGCCTCCTTTACCTCAATTATATATGAGAGAGCGAGAGGAGAACAATTCCCATGATGCATGTGGGATAAATTAATCTAAGTTTATAAAATGCCATAGACATGTAAAACACTAGGACTTCCCAGGCGATTACACTTCCCAATACTACTCTAGCACGAGCACATTTATTGCGGAGTTCTAATGGGATCTAGTGCATTAATGCTATGTTGTAGACATGTATGTAAGATCATTACATGATGTTTGTAATTAACAAATGAAGTTGATATTGCATTCCATTCCCCATCAAAAGGGTGAATATCATGGTTTATCAAAACCATAGGCCGGAAATGTTGATTCAGTGGAAAAGGCGGTTGGCCACCGAGATCCTCCTGGATCAAATGTTTTGTTACCAAATGTGTACCAAAGTACCTACTTAATGGTTGTGTTTATTAAATAACAGATAAAAGGGAGATGATCTAAAAGGCCAAGTATAAAGTAAATCATTCCCTATTCTATCTCATGCAAAATAAAATAAATCAAACAACATGCATCCAATATTCTTATAACATCAAATGCAATAAATAATAGAAGAGATTATATTAATAATGGAAACAAAAGACATACAATAAAACACCTTAAGATAGTTGAACAAGATGGACTCCAAAGCTACCTCAAGGGAGGGTCTTTTGCCTCATTTGTATTCCACTCCAAACTTTATGGTGCTACAAAGAAGTTTCCCAGTTTCCTATGGGTAGAAAGAACTAGGAATTAGGATGATTTTTTCTCTTTAAAGGAATTTTGGCAACATAATCTTGCAATGGATGAGTCATCAAATGGGTGACCTCAATAGCTTTATTTTTAGAAAAGTAGTGGACCCTTTTAGAGTTAGCTTCAATGTGAATAAACCCATTGTATTAATAAAATAGTGGGATTAGAACAACTACTGGAGATCAGATTAAATTCTATTTTTGTAAATAGTGGATTGGTAAGGTCCACATTATGCCACTACACCATTTGGAAGGCACATAACATTAATAAGTTGTTTTTTTTTTTCGTTTTTAGGATAAAAAATAGACTTTGTAGGATTTTGTGCATATTGCATGTGGAAAACTAGGGAAACACTGTGCTCTAACTTTTTTGGTCAAACTTGGGGTTTGACTGAGCTCATAATGGAAAAATTGAGATCATATGGTGATGGAAATGAGGGCTAAAGCTACCAAAGTAATGTATAAGGTTGAAGGTACTCATGACAAAGTAGGCAAGAAAACGTTGATAACAATTGCCCCTTAATCTATGAGGTGATAACAATTTCCCCTTAATCTATGAGGTTAGGAACACGACATATGACCTAAATACATCATGGGTTTCTTTCTATTAAACCATGGGGAAAATACCACCAAAGCAAGAAGTAAAATTGATCAAGGAGGGAGGAAAACTTCTATAGGGCTCTCGAGACTCACCTACAAACAACTAATCAATGGAGTAAGGTGTGTATATGATATTAATGTTAATAAGGTGGGTATACCCATGTTCATGTAAATACAATAGTACAATATGGGATCATGGAAGCATGGATCTAGATCATAGTACATGAAAGTCCCATGATACAATACATCATGAAAAACAAGTTCAAGGGGGTGTTGAGTTCACAACACACCCTAAAATTTTAGTATTTGTGGGTGCCACTTTTTCCTTTATTGAAAATATTCGTACTGTTTATAGTTCAATGTTTTTGACCTTTTCATTGATTCATGTTTCTTCTTAAAGTGTTTTATGCACATGTTTACCTAAGATTAAAAAAAAAATTAAGAAAGAACAAAAAAAATTAGTATTTCGAGAAAAAATAAATAAAATCAAATACATAAAAAACTCAATAAACACATTATTTCCTGAAGTACCGATAGATCCATTGGTGATCGGGAAAAACCACTTGAAATTTTGTTTTCTCCAAGTACTGACAATTGAATGAATACTTTTCTCCATAAGGTTGATAAGCTTATCAGGGGTCGACAACAAAGTGATAGGGAGTAAGTTTTTCCCAAGTGCCAATAGTTAATTTTTTTTTCTATCGAAGCCTGATGCATCCTCAGGGAACTACCTCTTTGTTATCCCTCAATAATTCTTTTAAATGTAAAACATTTTTCTGAGAGTCGACAAGGGAAGTAAAACATACCAATGGTCAAATCAACAATCAATGGAAAAGTTCCTTGATCAATTTTTTTTTGAAATATTGAAAGAACATTCGTGGAATATTCTTTTCATAGTTTTGTGAACAAGTGTCAAAACAACTACTTTAGAGGGTTCCAACATATTTTATGTTGAACTCTGACAAGTGAAGGAAAGTATGTCGATGAAGCTGAGGGGATATTCTCAAGATATGCTTTTGGGGGTTCATGAAAAGGTGTTGCAATAACACAATTTTTGAAACCCCTGATATACACTGTTGTCGAGTCTCGATAAGCGAAGTAAAGCATGCCAAGAGAAATGATTTTCAAAAGTGTTGAAATGAATAGAGAGTGAATTTATTTCCCACCTTCGGTCATCAAATCTTGTTTAATGAAAATTTAGTGGTTAAAGGTAGAATGTAAACCAGGAGATTTAAAGTATCCAATCAAAATGATTGATATTTTGTTCTAGATTTGGGCCTTGATTATTTAAATTTGAACTAGGATGGTTAATTTCCTCATTTGTGTTTGGTGTCTAAAAGTTGATCACTGATAAAATTGTTCTTTGAAACTACTAATCAATTAGTGTTTTGAATTGTAAAGAGTGTAATTAATAGCCAAGTTTCAGTTTTCTGCATCCTCGACTCCGGTAAGTGGTTTTGCAATCATACTCAATTTCGTTAATATTATCTTTTGGTAGGTTCACACAAAATGCTTCATCAACATCCCTTTCATTTTGAATTATGACTCATAGGATTGATAAGGTTTCATAAATCATTATATCAATGAATGGTCTCATTATAGGAACAATGTTTCCAAGAAGAGTCTTCACTCGACAGTCTCCAAAAATGCCAAAGGGAAAAGGGAAAGAGACAGGGGAAGCATATAGTCTTGTACCAACAAAAGGAATGGAAACAACAAGGAAGTTGGAACCAATAATCAGGTTTCCTTTAAAGAAGGTGTTTGTGCATTCCCCATTACACAGGGACATTGTTAAGGTCCTAACCGGCACATAGGTAGATCAATGTATTCGGATGTAATAAAGGTCAATATTAATAAGGCCTTTCAATAAAATAGAATAAGGCGGATGTAAGAAGACCTAATAGAAGCTTCCGCTTCTAGAAGGATCTTCCTCTAGATGCTTCTCTTAATAGACATATTTAGTATAAATAAGGGTCGAGGG
>JASDQU010737574.1:177325-201481 GCA_032191745.1 Picea mariana | reverse complement strand
AATAATAATAATAATAATAATAATTTAATTTTAAATTTAATTTTTCAAAGAGATGTGTCTTTTTTTTTGGATCAATCTAATATTACTATAAAAAGAAACTTGAAAGACAAAACACTTTCCGGGTTACTTAGTGGTGTTTTAGTGTTTACTAAAGTAATATCGTATATCATTGGAAGTAATTACCACTTGCAAAAAATTGTGCTTCTTTAATTTAACACTAGAACATCAACATGGATAGCCATATGACATCGAGTATATGATGGATGTGTGTTGGTCATAGTAGAAGACATATTGTTTGGAGGGTCATTGTATATAGTTGTGCACAAGATAAATTGATCTCCTCTAGGAGATGTTTTTTGTTGTTCTTGTTTCTTATTCTGGGAAGGTCATAGGTAATAGTGCTGAGAAGGAGCCATAATGATGGTCGCATGAGGCATACATGGAGGGAAATACCTTCCAACATGGTATCAATGAGAGACATTGCCAGCCATGATGCTCATAGACAAGAAGTCTCTAGGATAAATGTACCTCCCAGGACGGGACCATGCGAGATAGCAGAGACAATTCCAATGATCCTGGATACAACGAGTCAAGACTGACTATAGCACAACTATGGTAGATCCAGTAGAGGAGGAAAACACATTATGAGACTCAGAGGGAGCAAGTGTAGCAGTCCCAATACATGAGTTGAGGAATGAGATGTTGATGAAGTAGGCATGGCAATAGTTCCAGTGTATGTAGAGGCACTCCCAGAGAGGGAGGCGATACTACATCTAGAGGGAGCAGAGATTGAGTTACCTCCAGAGAAGGAGGAAGAGCTACCTTTAGTGTCAGAGGGAGAAGAGACATAGGATGATTCACCTATAGCTCTAGAGGGAGTGTTGATGTTTTTCAGCTTCCTGAGATATTGGTTTCATGAGAGAACTTCGATATATCAAGTATGGTCCAAGATGACTTAGCATGATCAACATTTACCTATGTTTCTGTGGAAAAATGCATCCATGACTGTAGTGTATGTTCAAAACATAAGTCCTCATAAGACTTTGTGGAACATGACGCCTGAGGAGGCCTTCACTAGAGTGAAGCTTGAGGTTGGACACTTTAGGATATTTGGGGTGTCCAATATGCATTCATGTACCCAAGGAGAAAAGGATCAAGCTAGTCACTTCAAGTAGAAAGGGTACATTTGTGGGGTACAATGAGTCTTCGAAGGAATACCAGATCTACATCCTCGGTCAGATACAGATTGAGGTGAACATAAATGTTACCTTTGAGGAAGAGGTATCCTTTAATAGATCTAGAGGGTCTCACATGGAGATTGATCAAATTGATCCCGTTGATCCTATAGCTCCAATTGATGTTGCCAAAGATATTGCAGTAGGTCGGAAGATACCTACATGGACTCGTCAGACTCTACAAGAGGCAGAAGGATATGCAACTCCTCATGGTACCTTCCGAGTGAGAAAGATACCTTAGAGATATTCATGCTATGCCGTAGATATGAGCCACATCATTCATTTTGAGCCTTCATGTTATGAGGAGACAACTAGTCATCCAATATGGAGAGATGTCATGATGGAGGAGTATCAATCCATCATGAAGAATGATGTGTGGGATATTGTTTTGAGACCTGAGGGGAAGTCTGTAGTGACTTCCAAATGGATCTACAAGATCAAACAAATAGTTGACGAGAGCATCGAGAGGCATAAAATGATATTTGTTGCTAGAGGATTCTCTCAGATGGAGGGAATAGATTATGAGGAGACATTTTCTCCCGTTTCTCGATACACTTCTATCCGGATGATTATTTCCCATGCAACATCCATGGGTTGGAGAGTACATTAGATGGATGTAAAGGAAAACTTTCTCAATGGAGAGATTGAGGAAGAAGTATACATCGAGCAGCTAGATGGTTTCGTGATACATGAGAAGGAGTCTCATGTGTGTAGGTTGAAGAAGGTCTTGTATGGACTCAAGCAACCAACTCAAACTTGGTATGCAAGGATTGATGGACAACTGATGATTTTTGGGCTTTAGAAAAAGTGTTTTCAATCCCAGCCTATAATACAAGACTGTTAATGGTGAGTCCCTGATTTTGGTCCTCTACGTTGATGATTTATTCCACATAGATACAAACAACCTTAATGTTGAATGCAAGTATGCATTGGCCTCTAAGTTTGAGATGAAGGACCTTGGTATGATGCACTACTTCTTGGGAATAGAGGTGTGGCAAAGAACTGATGAGATCTTCCTGAGTAAGAGGAAGTACACAGTTGATATATTGAAGAAGTTTGGGATACTAAATTTGAAGCCCATGGCTATATCAATGGTGACGAATCTGAAGAAACTAAGTGTGTCTTCTTTCGATTCTGATGAAATTGATTCGACTCTATACAGACAGCTGATTGGATAATTGATGTATCTAGTTAACACTAGACCAAATATTTTATATACAGTGAGTGCACTTAGCCAGTTTTTAAGTCAGTCAAGATAGACACATTGGATTGTTGCGAAGCATGTGTTGAGATACTTGCAAGGAACAATTGGACATGGTCTGAGATATACTTCCAGTATTGATATGATATGGAAGTAATATATTGACTCGAATTGGGAAGGGAGCATAGTGGAAAGAAAGAGCACCTTTGGGTGTTGCTTCACTTTGGGATCTTCCATGGTTTCCTGGTGTAGTAGGAAACAAACTTATGTGGCTTTGAGCACAATAGAAATAGAGTACATTACATTATGTATGTTAGTCCATGAAGCAATGTGGCTTCGCATGGTCCTTGCAGATTTATCTGAGCATGTGCTGGATTCCACCAGTATTCATTATGATAACCAAAGTTGTGTGAAGATCTCAAATAATCCAGTTTTTCATGACTAATTGAACCATATTGAGATCACGTACCATTAATATGAGACATGGTGTAGAGGAAGGAAGTATTGGTGCAATACCTTCCTACAGATGAGCAGGTTGTTGATGTTCTTACCAAACCAGGACGAAGTTCAAGTAATTCCATGACAGACTTGGCATGGCATAGAATGCCTCCCTCACTTAGAGGGAGTGTTGATGTTTGCAGCTTCCTGAGACATTCTCCAGATCGTACTCCTCTGTGACTGAGTTGAGTTGATCTATGATGACACTTATCTGAGAAGGGATAAGTGGGACACTTATCTGAGAAGGAATAAGTGCATTTGGGATTATAGCCCAACATCCTTTGTGGAGAGCACATGGGGACACGTCCCATGTGGAGAGCACATGAGGACATGTCAAGGGAGTTGACCCTTGACGTCACACACTATGGGAGTTGACCCTTGTGTTTCTAGAGGGTGTATCCTCTAGAATTCCACATGGGAGTGCCATGTGTGACAAACATTCTCCAGATCGTACTCCTCTGTGAATTGAGTTGAGTTGATATGTGAGGATACTTATTCGAGAAGGAATAAGTGCATTTGGGCTTATATCCCAACATCCCATGTGTAGAGCACATGAGGACATGTCAAGGGAGTTGACCCTTGACATCACACACTATGGGGAGTTGACCCTAAGTGTTCCTAGAGGGAGTAGCCTCTAGAATTCCACATGGGAGTGTCATGTGTGACAAACATTTTGCCACTATCGTGGTTGTGTACCATTGGCAGAGACTGCGTGTCTCTGGACAATAGTTGTGTACTATTATGGAAAGATACCTCCCTAGCCAAGAGGGAGTGTTGATGTTTCAACATTGGGTGGAACTTCTCCTAGATTGGGCTGCAGACCAAGGGAGATATGATACATTTTATCATAAAGGTGCACTTGTGGTAAATGGGCCCAAATGTAGTCCTTCCTTGATCATGACAAGGAATAATATAGACTCGAGGTGCTTGAAGTGATTTCCACGTGTCAGTTAGCATCATGATGACATTCACTCACATGTGTGTACTTGTGGTGAAAGATCCTAGTGTGGTATTTGTCCTAGTCATGGTGATTTGACAAAGAATAGTAAAGACTCAATATGCTATATGTTATTACATACAAACCTAGAGTGAGCATGATCTTAGAGAGAGTTAACTGGCTCAGAGGGAGAGTTGCATAAGGAGTTTCTCCTCAGTTTAGGTGGGAGAGAGACGTCTCCCAAGACTGACATACAAGTGTCATGAGTCAAGGGTGAAGTTTGTATACTTCAAAGACAAGCTTGGCATGATGTAGAATGTCTCCCTCGTTGAGAAGGAGTGTTGATGTTTGGACAACATCGGGAATACATTCTCATAGAATAATAATTAATAATATAATTATTGATTATTAAATATCATATATAATAAGTAAATGATAATAATAAATAGTTATTGAATATTCAAGGGACACATCCTTTCATGGATGGTCACCATATGTTCCCTATATATGAAACACTCATCATTGTAATAATATATCAATTATATCTCATATGAAGAAAAACAACAGTCACTCTCCATGGTTGTGCCAAGTTGAATGGTTTGATAACCATGGCAACTCCTTGGGATTTTCTCTAGGGCCAATTCATAATGATCCCTCCTCCTCTCGTCTGCATGCTTAGTCAGAAAATCCTCGAGTAACGCAACCTCCATCGATTCCTTTGGCGACCAGTAGACACTATGAGGATTGTTCGTGGCTGCTGGACTTAGTTCCCATTCTGCAAAATCTTGTCTTTGACCTGTGACATGACCTGGAAGACATGAGGTTCAAACTCAACTTGCTGGACCACCGAGGGGAAAGCATGACATCCCTACTGTACACTCTTTTCACTCTAGAGGCTAGCCTGACGGAAGCAGTTCTAGAGATGATGGGAAATGTTGGGGTGATCTTGATGTAGGACACTGCGTTGTCTCCAGGCCAACAACGTTAATTCTAGTTTCAGGTTTTAGATATGTCTTTGTTTTCTTCATGCATATTAGTATTTTTGTTAATTGGGCCATGAGTGGCAAGGTGTCGCCTAGACATTTGAGCACTGCTTTTTTAGCACATTTTTTTTTACAACAGTTTAATTTTTCACACTGGGATGAACTGGTTTCCCTTCAGGGTAGTTCAAGGCCTGAGACTCATTATTATGGATGCCATGACCGTAAATATTGTTTATGAAAGGTAATATATAGACACCCACTTACAAAAAAAAAACCATTAGATGTAGACTACTCTGAGCGAGCATGAGTTGCACAATTAGAAATCATATCTATTGGTTGTGGAAAAATAAATCCTCCATACATAAGACATTGCAAGCCCTTAACATGAGAGAGACAATGCAAATCTAGAAGTCCTCAATGAATTTGGTCAAAGATTTAAAAGCAATTTTTTTTAATGACCTACAACAAAAAATTCATCAACCAATATACCAACAAACAAATTTTAAGTTTTTTAAGAGCTTTTATACAATTTTTTCTCAATTTTGTTGCATGTTCAATTGCAGCAAAAATGTTGAAATACAATAATAAACAACACTTACATAAAATGTTGGAGGTATTCATTGCAAAGATTTGTATTTTCTTATATAAAGAAAAATAAAAATATTCTATTATTTTCAATAATATACTTAATTCAAAACTGAAATTGCTAATCACTTGAATAAATAAATAGATATTCTATTATTTTCAATAATATCTTCATTCAAAACTGAAATTGCTAGGCACTTGAATAAATAAGTTCATATAACTCATCTTACATAGAGATATGCATTTTCTTATACAAGAAGAAACAAATACATTTTTATTTTCTTCAAAATTTAAATTGGTAAACACTCAAATAAATAAATATATACAATTTGTAAATATCTTGTTTTACAATGAAAAATATTTATTCATAACAAAAAAGTTTTAATTTACATATACAAAGTATATGTAGATTAATTGATGGCTTAAAGATTTACCTTATAAAATATATTTTCCTAAAATACACAATTTATCCTTATAAGAAAAATATATTTTGTAATTGCCATTTAGTGAGAACATAATTTGCTAAGGATATATCAAGTATTTTTTGGGATATTAACTGATGTTAATTTAACGTATCTTATAACATCTCCGTTGTCGTCTAGTCCGGTTAGGATACCTGGTTTTTACCCAGGCGACCCGGGTTCAAATCCCGGCAACGGAAATCATTTTTATTAGTGTATTACACTGTTTGTTATCGTTAATTTTATTTTCAGCAGAAACAGAGAAACAATATAAACTATATGTATTATATAGTAGATTTATCAATATCTTACCCATATGTATCCGCTGGAATAGCTCAGTTGGTTAAAGCGTGGTGCTGTTAACCACAAGGTCGGAAGTTCAAGCCCTCCTTCTAGCGAACTCGTTTTGTTTTTTTTCTCTGGTTGAAGTTTTACTGTCTGCAGTAGCAAATGGTCACTGACTTGTCTCTTCCTTTCGCAAAACATTATGCTATCCATCTTCCAACCGTTGATATGGAATGATTATGGTATATTGTTTGGCTACTTACACACCAGCTTGCAACTCATATTTCAGATTTAATATTTACTTCAATATCATATTAAAATTATATATTCACAAAAATTATATATATTTTATAGTGCAAATATTGAAATTATATTCTATTTATTTTATAATATAAATATGGATGGTTATGCATATATATATTTTATAGTGCAAATATTGAAATTATATTCTTTTATTTTATAATATAAATATGGATGGTTATGCATATAGTTATGATTTCAAAATATTTGTAATAACATTTATTTTCATAATCTTGTTAACTCTTAAAAATAAAAAAGATGGATGTCGGAAAACTTCTATTAATCTTTTCATAATCTTGTTAACTCTTAAAAATAAAAAGATGTAGGAAAACTTCTATTAATTTTTTCGAGTATAAAAATAAAATTTTAAAGTAATTTAAGCAATTTTTTATTTCGAGTATAAAAATAAAATTTTAAAGTAATTTAAGCAATTTTTTAAGATTTTTTTCTTAATGTTTGATAAACTAAAGTTGGTCTTAGTAAGAGTTAACAATGATCATCCTAAAATATATATTCATTGAGTTTTTTTATTGTATTATTATATGGATTCACAGAGTTATATATTAATATTATTGTTGATATTATGGTAAGGTTCTATCAAAATCAACTTTATTAGAACCAATAAGATTCTAGATGATGATGTCAACCATAAGGGTAAATATAGTTATGATTTCAAATTATTTGTAATATCATTCATTTTCATAATCTTGTTAACTCTTAAAAATAAAAATGATGTAGGAAAACTTCTATTAATCTTTAAGAGTATAGAAATAAAATTTTAAAGCAATTCTTTAACATTTTTTAAGTTATATATTAATATTATTGTTGATATTATGGTAAGGTTCTATCAAAATCAACTTTATTAGAACCAATAAGATTCTAGATGATGATGTCAACCATAAGGGTAAATATTTTTTTGAGGGAAAGGAAGATAACTTCGTATTTTTCAAATTTCAAGTTTAGGTACTTGTTGGATGTAGAATTGAATTCTACATCCATCAAGTACAGAAAAATGAAAAATAGGTACTTGTTGGATGTGGAATTTAATTTCGCATCCAAAGAGTGCCTACACTTGAAATTTGAGTAAACCTATAGGAAGATTAGATGAAAATAAAAATAGTTTTCTTTCTTTTCCTTTGAAAATTCATAACTCTTATTTTATCATTTTCCTTAGAGGGTCCATTTTACACCTCAAATTTCCTCTAATAGCTTCTATTAATTAATAAGATAGAAAAAATTGTAGAACACAAACTAGCAAAATGAGGTAGCTTATCTCTGAAAAGAAAGAGATGTTGGCTACGCTTCATTCGCAACAAGATTTACATCACACTCCATTGCATGCTTAAAGGGCCTCCTTCACTTCAATTATATATGAGAGGGTGAGAGGAGAACAATTCCCATGATGCACGTAGGATAAATTAATCTAAGTTTATAAAATGCCATAGGCATGTAAAACACTAGGACTTCCCGAGCGATCACACTTCCCAATACTACTCTAGCAAGAGCGCATTTAATTGCGGAGTTCTAATGGGATCTAGTGCATTAATGCTTTGTTGTAGGCATGTACATAAGATCATTACATGATGTCTGTAATTAACAAATGAAGATGGTATTACATTCCATTCCCCATCAAAATGATGAATATCATGGTTTATCAAAACCATAGGCTCGAAATGTTGATTCAATGGAAAAGGTGGTTGGCCATCGAGATCCACCTGGATCAAATGTTTTATTACCAAATGTGTACCAAAGTACCTACTTAATGATTGTGTTTATTAAATAGCAGATAAAAGGGAGATAATCTAAAAAGCCAAGTATAAAGTAAATCATTCCGTAGTCTATCTCATGCAAATTAAAGTAAATCAAACAACATGCATCCAATATTCTTATAACATCAAATGCAATAAATAATAGAAGAGATTGTATTAATAATGGAAACAAAAGACTTACAATAAAACACCTTAAGATAGTTGAACAAGATGGACTCCAAAGCTACCTCAAGGGAGGGTCTTTTGCCTCATTTGTATTCCACTCCAAACTTTTTGGTGGTACAAAGAAGTTTTTCAGTTTCCTACGGGTAGAAAGAACTCATGCTTAGGATGATTTTTTTCTCTTTAAAAGAATTTTGGCAACATAATCTTGCAATGGATGAGTCATCAAATGTGTGACCTCAATAGCTTTATTTATAGAAAACGTAGTGGACCATTTCAAAGTTAGCTTCAATGTGAATAAACCCATTGTATTAATAAAGTAGTGGGATGAGAACAATTACTGGAGATTAGATTAAATTCTGTTTTTGTAAATAGTGGATTGGTAAGGTCCACATTATGCCACTACACCATTTGGAAGGCACATAACATAAATAAGTTGAAATTTTTTCTTTTTTAGGGTAAAAGATAGACTTTGTAGGATTTAGTGCATATTGTGTATGGAAAACTAGGGAAATACTATGCTCTAACTTTTTTGGTCAAACTTGGGGTTTGACTGAGCTCATAATGGAAAAATTGAGGTCATATGGTGATGGAAGTGATGGAAATGAGAGTTAAAGCTACCAAAGTAATGTATAAGGTTGAAGGTACTCATGACAAAGTAGGCAAGAAAAAATAGGTTGATAACAATTGCCCCTTAATCTATGAGGTGATAACAATCGCCCCTTAATCTATGAGGTTAGGAACACGACATATGACCTAAATACGTCATGGGTTTATTTCTATTAAACCACGGGGAAAATACCACCAAAGGAAGGAGTAAAATTGATCAAGGAGGGAGGAAAAATTCTAAAGGGCTCTCGAGACCCACCTGCAAACAACTAATCAATGGAGGAAGGTGTGTATATGATATTGATGTTAATGAAGTGGGTATACCCATGTTCATGTAAGTAAAATAATACAATACATGATCATGGAAACATGGATCTAGATCATAGTACATGAAAGTCCCGCGATACAATACATCATGAAAAACAAGTTCAAGGGGGTGTTGAGTGCACAACACACCTTAAAATTTTAGTATTTTTGGGTACCACTTTTTCCTTTATTGAAAGTATTCGTACTGTTTATAGTTCAATATTTTTGACCTTTTCATTGGTTTATGTTTCTTCTTAAAGTGTTTTATGCATCCGTTTACCAAAAATTCAAAAACAATATTAAGAAAGAACAAAAAAAATTTAGTATTTCGAGAAAAAACAATAAAAATCAAATATATAAAAAACTCAATAAACACACTATTTCCTGAAGTACCAATAGATCCATTGGTGATCGGGAAAAACCAGTTGAAAATTAGTTTTCTCCAAGCACTGGAAATTGAATGAATACTTTTCTCCATAAGGTTGATAAGCTTATGAGGGGTCGACAAAAAAGTGATAGGGAGTAAGTTTTTCCCAAGTGCCAATAGTTAAATTTATTTTTCTATTGAAGCTTGATGCATCCTCAGGAAATTACCTCTTTTCTATCCCTCGATAAGCCTTTTAAATGTAAAACATTTTTTTCGAGAGTCGACAAGGGAAGGAAAGCACACCAATGGTCAAATCAACAATCAATGGAAAAGTTCCCGATCAATTTTTTTTTGAAACACTGAAAGAACGTTCGTGGAATATTATTTTCATAGTTTTGTGAACAAGTGTCAAAACAACTACTTTAAAGGGTTCCAACGTATTTTATGTTGAACTCTGACAAGTGAAGGAAATCATGCCGATGAAGCTGAGGGAATATTCTCAAGATATGCTTTTGAGGGTTCGTGCAAAGGTGTTGCAATAACATAATTTTTGAAACCCCTGATAGACATTATTGTTGTGTCTCGATAAGTGAAGTAAATCATGCCAAGAGAAATGATTTTCAATAGTGTTGAAATGAATAGAGAGTGACTTTATTTCCCACCTTCGGTCATCAAATCTTGTTTAATGAAAATTTAGTGGTTAAAGGTAGAATTTAAACCATGAGATTTAAAGGATCCAATTGAAATGATTGAGATTTTATTCTAGATTTGGGCCTTGATTCTTTAAATTTGAACTGGGATGGTTAATTTCCTCATTTGCATTTGGTGTATGAAAGTTGATCACTAAGAAAATTGTTCTTTGGAACTACCAACCAATTAGTGTTTTGAATCGTAAAGAGTGTAATTAATAGCCAAGTTTCAGTTTTCTGCATCCTCGACTATGGTAAGTGGTTTTGCAATCAAACTCAATTTCATTAATATTATCTTTTGGCAGGTTCATGCAAAATGCTTCATCATCATCCCTTTCATTTTGAATTATGACTCATAGGATTGATAAGGTTTCATAAATCATTATATCAATGACTGGTCTCATTATAGGAACATTGTTTCCGAGAAGAGTCTTCACTTGACAGTCTCCAAAAATGCCAAAGGGAAAAGGGAAAGAGACATGGGAAGGATATAGTCTTGCACCGACAAAAGGAACATAACCAACAAGGAACTTGGAACCAATAATCATGTTTCCTTTAAAGAAGGTGTTTGTGCATTTTCCATTACACAAGGACACTGAGTTGTCCACTATAAAGAAACACAAATTTTGTAAAAACATTTCATAGACAACATTTCATAAATCATTATATCAATTATTGGTCTCATTATAGGAACAATGTTGTCGAGAAGAGCCTCCACTCGACATTATCCAAAAATGCCAAAGGGAAAAGGGAAAGAGACATGGGAAGCATATAGTCTTGTAACGACAAAAGGAACATAACCAACGAGGAACTTGGAGCCAATAATCAGGTTTCATTTAAAGAAGGTGCTTGTGCATCCGCCGTTACATAGGGACACTGAGTCGTCCACTATAAAGAAAGTTCCCTTGTTTACATGGAACAAATTATTCATTAAAATCAGGGATGAAGACTACCTCAAGTCAACACCACATAATGACTGTTGTAATCTAGGGAAAATTAATGAGTGTTACCAGTATAACCTTACATAGCCATCATAGAGATACATGCATACACATAAACATATATAGAGACATACACAAGTAATGAGATCCCAAATAAAAATCCTTTTATTATATGATAGACAATACAACAAAATTAAATATAACCTGTTGCATTAAGCTGTCTGAGGATTCATGTGCTTATCTATTTATACCTCTATCACACAGTTGTAACTACTTAACTACCTGGGTAAGTCGGTTAACAAACACTCCAATCGACTTCTAATTCTAACTATGTCAGTCGTCCGACAAGTTTTAATTCGATCGTCAGTGTAGTCGTCAAGGTGAACTAGCCCCTACAACATCTCCCCCCACCTCAATTCCTTGCTCATCCTGAGAAAGTGGGGTCATACAAAGTAATTTTTTCATGTTTTGATTACAATATTACAATATGGAGAAGTACAAGATGAAGAGAGAAATATAAACATGTAAGAATAAGAGACAAAATATTTATATGATCGACCGACTTAAGGTGCTTTTGTTGACTATGCTGCTATGCCTGGCTCTCTTCCACTAGTCGAATCAACTATGTCTTGTGTGCCTGGTGTTCATGTGTTTTACTGGATTGAATATATCGTTTTCATGGGAGTAGGCTAATTCCTGGATACCATTATGGAATTTTGATTTCCTAACACTCAATTTTGGCGTCACCCGTGGTTTGGTTTCCCAATTACTTCTTCTTGTGCTGGAGTGTTTCTTGGAAGGTTTTTCCCAAATTTTCTTTCTGCAACCAACACAAGAAACACTGATTGTTGCTACCTTCACAAATGGGTTGAGGAAACCCTAGAGGAGCCCTACATGCCTTTATGTGAAGGGAAAATTTCTCTTCTCACATCTGGACCAAGATGGCTGACCTACTTTTGAATTCTGGAAACCTGATCTAGGAGGGTCGTGAACTGCTAAGTTTGTCTGAATCATGGTTTCTGCTCTAGTAATTAGCTTTATGAAGAGTGATTTTTCTCCTTACTTGGCTTTGTTATATAGATTTTAGGTTCATGATAATAAAGCTAGTCCGAACTGGTAGAATAATTTTCCCGTACGAGGCTTGATTTCCCTAGATTGTGATGTACAGGAAAAGGAGGTAGTTGTTGATTCAAATCATGTTGTTATAAGTGCAAATCATTTGAGATACAATAGTGGATATAGATTATCGTAATTGGGTAGTTCTTGAATGTGCGTGGTGCCTTTTGCACGTTGATATCCCTACAGTTTTTGAAAAAATGATCGTGCAAAAACCCTTGTGCAATAATCCTAGTGATTTCTTTGTGAACGTTGCACATGATAAGATGATATATAGGTGGTTGCGACATAATTTTCGTTATGAAGTCGATCATTTTTTATTTTGTTATTATTATCCGTCTTTTCCTATCATAGATTGAATGTACTTAATTTTCTGACATTGGCATCTCTTCTACCAACTACTTTTCGGGTTCGACCTCCAAAGTCTCGATTGTTGATACATGGTTGATATGTGAACTGACCAACATGAGTTATTGAACCATCTTTATTATTGGATTGACTAAATCGATGCCGGTGATTGCTTGTTTTTTTGTTCATTTTACTAATTTTCACTGAGTTTGAATAGTGTCATCTTTTGTCATGCCAGTCATGTTCTCTTAGTTTGTGTTCATATGATCTTCGATCGCCTGAACCACACTCACTTGAACCACGCTCTCTTGCACCCAAACTAATCCTTTCACTTGATTCTTTTCTTATGAGTATTTGTCTTAAGTTGGTTGATGGTGTATAATGTCGAGAATATCTTCTACTACTTTGTCTTGGGATTGACCAAGGGCTGCTTTCTCTCTCCATTTTATTTTATTGTTTCTTTTCCTTTAGTTTGATGACTATTCTTTAAATACTTTAACTTTTTCATTTTTAATACTTGAATTTGTTTAACTACTTTTTGTTTGTTAATTTTAAGCAAGGTTTATTTCTTATAAGTATGATTAGTTAGTTTAGTGGGTTCTTGTTGGCAACTCCCTACTATACTTTGCCAACAGGGTCCTTTTCTTTGATACTTGATATTTCTTTAAATGAGCACCATTAATTACTTACTTAAATGGATGCCCCAATAACATTCTAAGTTGGACTACTCCAGTCAGACGAATAAGGCCCCCGCCATGTTGTTTCCAATTTTCTAGGTTTTCCTTTTATGCGATTGTCATACAATAAGACTAAGTCTCCCTATTTTATATCCTTTTTCTTTAAGTGATGATCATGCCACACTTTTTGTTGTAGCTTCTGAATCTCTTGGTGATGGATTGCTATTAAACTCTGTTCTTCCATCTTGTTTAGTTGGTATGGTCGTTCATTCATGTTTTTTCTCTCATCAAATTTTGTTATAGCTGCGACCCTGTCGGAATTAGTCCAAAATTGTAATTCAATGGCTTCCTGGTCGTAGACTAGCTTGAATGAAGTCTGTTCAATTGATATTTTAAATGTTGATCTATACGCCTAGAGGATTGCATGAATCTTATCATCCCACTCATCTTTATTTATGTCACAGATCTTTGCAAGTCCCTTGTGTAATGTTTTATTAAAGGATTTGATTGCCTCATTTGCTTGTGGGTGATAGGTTGTCATTTTTCTATGGTCGATTATAAATTTTTCCAGTAGAACTTTAATTGTTTCATTTACAAAGTGAGTTCCATGGTCATTGATTAGTGTCAGAGGACAACCAAATCTTGTGATTATTTTCTCTTAGGTTAATTTAGATGCTACCTCTTTGGTACAAGATTCAACTGGCTCAACTTCTGCCCACTTAGTCACATACTCGCTTGCAATAATGATGTACTTGGCACTGGTTCTTCTTTCCCTCTGTGGAAATGGCTCGACGGAGTCGATAGCCCAGATTTCGAAAGCTCGATTAGGGTTTATTGAACTTAGTGGAATTTCAATTTTCCACAAGGATCGTCCAAGCCTCTGACAACTATCACATTTTTGTACTTGATCTCGACAGTCTTTATGCAAATTCGGCCACCACATGCCTACTTGTAATACCTTCTTGGCTATTGTGTCGTCCTGAAAAATGTCCTATGACTTCTTCTACATGGCTTCATTGATGATGTCCTCCCTTTCATGTTCTAGCACACATCTTCTTAAAACATCATCCATTCCCATTTTGTATAAGTATCCGTTAATGAGTGTGAATGGTGCAACTTTCATGGCTAGAAATTTCTTTTTGTTTGTTGGGAGGTCCTCCGGGGCCTTTCCTTCTTCTAAGAAATTGGCAATATCTTCTAAATATTTAGGTGCATCTTCGAATTTGAATAATTGTGCATCTGTGAGGTCATCATCAATTCTTGTCAGATATTCTCCTGTTTCTAATCGTGAAAGGTGATCATGTTAGACATTCTTTTTCCCTGGTCGAATGATTATGCCAAATTCAAATTCCTAAAATAATAGTAACCACTAAAAATATTTCCTTGATGAACTGGTTTATTGACCAAGTATTTTAATGGTTGATGTTCTGTAAAAAATGTAAAGGGGTTTGCCAATAAATAGTGATGGAAATTTTGTAGCGCGAAAATCATTGATAAGGCTTCCCTTTCCGTAGTCGAATAATTTCTTTCTGCTTTATTCAGTTTCCAACTTGCATATGCATTTGGGTGATCCATTGTGTCCTTGTATAACTGAGATAAAACCGACCTGACAACTACATTGGACGCATCGACATGGACATTAAATTTTCTCAACCAGTCTGGAAATTTGAGAATGGGTGCTTCGACCAACTTCTTTTTTAAAAATTCGAAGGATTCTTGGTAGTCTTGGCTCCATTTGAATTCAACATCTTTTCATATGAGCTCATCCATTGGGAATGTGATGTCTGAGTAGTGGTGTATAAACTTCCTATAATAACCAGTATGACCTAGTGGAATTTTGATCTGTTTTTTTATTTATGGGTGGTTTTAGATCAAGGATAATCTTTATCTTAGCCATGTCGACCTTCACCCCATCTTTACATTCTACATGTCCTAGTAGGATTCCAATAGGTGTGGAAAATATGGATTTTCTGATGTTTAGTGATAATTGAATCTGTCTGCAGCGTTCTAACATAAGTCAAAGCCATTATATGTGATTTCTGAATAGACTATAGATTGCCCATTCGTTGAAGTATACAACCATGGTTTTGTAGATATACTCTTGGAATGATTTAATCACTATTATTGAACAAAATTCTAGTGCGTTATTCAAACCGAATCACATTAATCTATGGGAAAAAGATCCAAATTTTGACACGAATGTTGTTTTTTCCCGATCTTCTTTTGTTATTGGCACCTAGTTATATTCTGAGAATCAGTCAGTAAATGAATAAAATTTGTGATCAGCGAATTCATTTATGATTTCATTAGCAAAAGGGGTGGGGAATGGATCTGTCGGATTCTATTTGTTGAGTCCCCAAAAATCGACATAAATTCTTAATTTCTTTGGATCATGCTTCTTTGGTTGTACCACCATGGGACTTGCCCATTCTTCCTTGTTGATAGGATAAATAATTCCCTCTTGTAGCATTCCTTTGATCTCTTTTTGAATGATTTGTTTGTACTTATGAACTAACTTGTATGGTCATTTTTTTATTGGTTTTGCTCCTGGGATCAATTCAAGCTTCATTTCACCCATTTCCTCTACAATTCCTTTCATATCCTTATAGTTGTGTGCAAAAACATTTTGATACTCTTTTAGTAGACTGACTATGTCAGTTGTTTTCTTGTCAGACCAATAATCACCTATTGGCACCATTTTTAGTCGACCATCATTTGGTATGTAGAATTCCTTTGTTTTTATTTCCACATCCATCCATTCTGGTGGCTTTTCTTCATAAAGATGGCGTTATCCTTGTTCAATTTTTGTAAATATTTTTGGGAAGTTAGGTTGTTCTTGGTCTTCTTTGTGTTCTGTGGCTATTCTTAATACCGAATTCACGTGATTCTGCAGTGTTGAATGATATTTCTTCAACTGAAAGCTCTGTCCTAGCCATTTTATATTATCCATGTCAATCCTTTGTGCAATTGATATTTCTTTGTTTTATACCGACACAAAATTACAAGTCGATGTCGATCCTCCATCGACCCGCATCTTTACTTTTTCTTTCTGTACAACTGGTGAAGGAATTTCTAGAAAGTTTTTTATTTGACATGCTGCATCTTTCAAGTGTTCCTCTACTAGATTAAATTGAAAGTCTTCCACAAAATTTCCTTTGATTTTATCCTAGTTTAAAGTGTGGCCACATGCTTCTTCAATCTTAAACCAGTTTCTCAGTATCTCATCTAATTTTCTTGGGAACATATGGGGCCATACCCTTTCATCTGTGTATCCTATTCTTCGCCATTCACTTTCACAACGTTGAATATGTTTTGCTGGATTGTAGCTGATTTTGAATGTGGGAATATATGCATCTTTGGATAGTTTCTTGTCACTGAATCTTTCAAGAAAGTATGTTGACACAATTTTTCATGTTTGTAATCGAGGGGAATGTATTTTCCACCATCTTGCAGCCTGGCCTATGAAAGTTTCCATAAGAATCTGTGTTCTTCCTTTCTCTCTTATTGATTTTTCTACCTCTTCAACATGGGTCGAAGGGGTATGTCGTTCATTATATCACAAGGTTTTTCTTATCTGATTGTCGGTATGAATGAGAGTGGGATCTTGTCGAGTTATTTTTTCATATAATTTTGGTACAACCTAGACTGAGTAGCGTGTCTTAAGATGTTTCTTTGGAATAAATTCGATGGACCAACAATATTTCACATGTGCTTCGTAATTCTCTATTTTCTAGTTATATCAGGTGGAGTCGGAATTATGTCCGACCGACATGGGGGATTCTCTCAAAATTTATCCTTCTGTGGTCAGTTATATGTAGTCTTTTTGTTCGTTGTTTATCTGATATAAACATTTTTCTTCTTTATCCTCATCCCATGAATCCATCCATGGTTTTCCTTTCTTTATATCCAGGGGAATAATTATTTTTCTCCTACTTCCTTTCAATTTAATTCTATCTCTTTACAGAGAGATAATTGCTTTCATTCGTCGACCCCATGGTCGATCGACAAGAGCTGCATAAGCTGACATTCCTTCGACAAGGTCAATCACCTTGAAGTCAACTAAAGTCAATATTCCCATAATTTGTGTGTCGGCATTTGTTAGTATTCCGATTGGTTCTATTAATCTCTGATCAATTAACTTAAGATAATGCATTGTTGGTGCTAGGTTGGGTCGTCCCATTCGTACCCATGTTTCTCATGGTAAAATATTGACTTGCAAACCAAAATCAACGACCACCTGATTGACCATCATTCCATCGATCTCCAAATCGACTTGTGGATTGTAATCTTTGTTGTTATAAGAGAGGTGATTTGCATCCTTGGTCAGTTTCTGACCATATTTGTATTCTCGCAGTATGTTGAGTAGGTCCAATAGCCTACCTATTAATTTTTTTCTTTGAGTAGTTACAAAAAATACTAGATGGTGTCTTTGTTTTGAATTCTTGGTTTTTTTCTTATCTTATTTGGAGTTCCTGGATAATTTAAGATCTTCTCTCATTATTTTCTCTTCTTTATCTAGGTTTGGGAAGTTGTTATCCTTCTTTCTTTGGTAATTTTCTGGTAGAGTATGGATGTCACGTCCTACGCCCAATCTTGTAACAATATGCAATTTTTTGGAGTTCCTCACCTCTTCTTTGGATACTGCGTGTAGTAGATTTACAATTTTTCTTGGTATAATTTTGTTGAGTACTAACTAGCAGTCTTCTAAAGAGTGATATGCAATGCCACATCTATTGCAAAATTTCAAATCGATTCTGTTTTTTATAGGATAGTCTGCGTTGTCGTGATCATTTTTCTAGCAATTAAAACAATATGGTTGTCAACGACCTCAACCTCTACCACCAAATCCACATCGACCTCCTCAACCTCAACCATGACCACCGTAGTAATCATCTCTTCGAACATAGTTGTTTTCTTATTCGGTGGTTTCTGTGTGGTAGACTATTTGTATATTATTCTGATTTCTAGTGTTTAGATGGAATTCTGAAGTTTTGTGATCAGAAGCTTCACAAATGTGGCACCACTTTGTGTTTTTTAGATTGTGTAGACAATCTTGTATATTGTGATCAGTTAGGCATTCACATATATTACAGTATTTATGGGCTTGTACTTGGTGGACGTTTGTTGTTTGAGTGCGCTCATTTAGGGGACATTTATCCTTTGTGTGTATATCCCCGGTGCATGTGGTGCACCATATTCAATTTCCTCGTATAGATATTTTTTTTTATAGTTTGTCACAAATTTTATATTTTTTCCTCATGTCTCTCCATTGTCAAGGAATTCGACAGGCTATCATCATCTGACTCGACTCACTGTTCCTTCTATAGCGCGCCTTCATAGTTGGTTATCTCGTATAAGCGTAGCAGAGATCGGATTCTTGGCAGTAGACCAACTACATACCACTATACTAGCAGGTTCTGATTGATCAATCGTCAAGATTTGACTTAGGAGATCTTTGAATATCTTGTCGTATTCTCTTACCGACTCACCTGGTCTTTGTTTGATTTCTTTTAACTTTTGAGCTGCCAAATGTGTGATGTCCTGAATTTTAAAGAATGTTAAAAAAATATTATTTATTTTTGGCTTTGAATGAGTTTGCTTTTCGGTGTAATTCATGAACCATGTTAAGGCATGATGGCGCATCACAACTTTGAATTGAGCCATTTACTTATCCTCATCTATAACATCCACTGCATCCCAAAAATTTTCACATATGAACCAAGGGCGTTTTGCGTCCTCCTCCCCTTCATAAATGGGGATGTGGTTGAATCCCATTTTGAATTTCTTGGTGGGAATGCTCGGTTTTCTTGGTGTTTGAGCTACTACTTATTTCGATTGAGTCGTCAAATATTCTGGTTGATTATTGTCTACATCCGACAATGGATGATATTCAAGGAACAATTGTTTCTTCTTAACTACATAATACATGTCCTCAATTTGGAAAATTTGATCTTTGTATTTGACTAACTGTCGTTCCAAAGGTTGCATTGCTTCCATACTATAGTTAATTTCTTCTCTCGAGATTATATGTGGCATGGGGGTCGATTTAGTGAGGTCCTTGATTTGGATAATCATATTTTCGACTTCATTTCATTCAGGCTCGACAATCAATGCATCTTGTAGGTTTCCCAAGTCGTTCGTTCTATACCATAATCTTGCAGATTGGTCGTTGATCTACAACCTTTGTTGGAGAAATTTTCTTATCCTTGGATTGCTTTCCAGTGTGGGAGATGTATGTAAATATAGTCCAGATTATTCGTAATCCATACTTTCCAATTCGTCGACCGATTGATGGATGTTCAATTGTTCATCGCTACATCTATTGGGTGTCGTCGCCGTTGTTTTTGTTGCTAACTTTGGTCGATCTCTATCTGAATCAAAATGCTCACATGCTCTGATAGGATGACCCTCCCTAGACATATTTCTATTCAAGTTTTTTTTTCCACTGGTTACAAGGTTCTTCTCTTTTCCGTTGTCTTTTATCCCGTTCTATTTTCTAGATATCCGTGGATTTTTCATGGTCTTGCTTCCCTCTTGACGAAATTTAATCTTGGGAAATTCTACTTCTTGTTTTTATGGAATCTCACAATCTTGACCAACCCCTCATTTTTGACCCAACTTACTCTAATTCAGGAGCGTTGGCCATTTTTATTTCTTTAAGAATTAATCCTAGGCTTCTCTTGTATCTTTGCACTTCGCGTCAAGAAATGCTTCCCACTTTTCGTCTCTTTCTAGGAAGTTGTTATTTGGTAACGATGTGTCTAATATTGGTTGATATTCGATGATATCACTGAATCCCTTGTCGAGAAGGAATTTATGAAGAAGTGTTGGAACCATGTAGAAAAATCCGTCGTACAATTTGGTGTAGAATTTCTCTTTTATTTTGTCGACGTCCAATATATAATGCCTTAATCTAAAATATAATCTTCAATAATTCTTTCAAGCCAATCATGCAGGTTCGTTTTTCCTCTGTTCATCAAATTCAATCCTAAATTCTCGTTGGGTGTCAATTTACACATCACCTAATCTATTAATGTGTTGAAACAATGCTTCTGGGATAACTTCAAGGAATCTTTCGTGCATCTCTGAAAATAATCATGATCTTGCTTCAACTAGTGAGAGGTTATTCCTTCTTGCATAGTTTCTGATGTAGTTCTCGATTTTTTTCTCCCACCACTCACGTATCTCTTGTTGAGTTAGAATTTATGTACACTTCTATGTTCCCAGGTTCAGTACTACCGCCAATGGAACCAATGTTGTAATCTATGGAAAAGTAGGGAGTGTTACCAGTAGAACCTTACATAGCCATCATACAGATACATACATACACATAGACATATATAGAGACATACACAAGTAGTGTGAGCCCAAATAACAATCATTTATTATATGATATACAATAAAAAACAATTACATATAACCTCTCACATGAAGCTATTTGATCCTTCATGTTCTTATCTATTTATACCTCTATTAGGAAGTTGTAACTACTTAACTACCTAGGTCAGTTGGTTAGCATAGAATTCGACCGAATTCTAATTCTAACTACATCTGTCGATCGACAAGTTCTAAGTTGACTGTCGGGTCTAGTCGACGGTATCAAATAGCCCCTAAAATAGTGACCCTGCTATCAGAGTGATGGATGATATTGTTTTCCCCAACATTCATCATTCTCAATTGCATATGGTTGTAGCGAGAGCCCTGATTTTTCCTTGTATAGAAGTGTTGGAATGGATTATCAACCATGTTGATAGAAATAATTGTTTAATCAATGATGAGTAGGGACAATATGTAGGGGCATTTGTTCCTCTCGAAATCAATAAATACTACAAGATACTAGAACCAAAAGTTTTACTCAACATGAATTTTACAACAACATTTCACAGACAACATGATGTAGGCAAAATCGTGGCCAACTGGTGGAAAGAGGGAAATAAATACTTCAATTGGTCCTTAGGGAGGTACGGTGCAACGATTTTATGAGAAACTTACATGTACATCATGACCATGATATGTTGATTGTACAGAGAAAATGACTGCTCATGGTTTTGTTAGAAAAGAAGGATCACATAACAATAAAATAAAACAAATGCAAAAATAAAACACAGAAGATACACAATACAATAGAGACACAGATACAAGTGGTTCACCCAGTGTGGGCTACGTGTACCAGAGAAATTTCCAGGTCCTTCCTTTATTATTATCCAGAAAATGAAGGGATACAACCTACATCACACCCATTGTAACTTCCTCTTCTTTCTCTCACATTCTCCTCTCTTAGAATAAAATATTCACTCACCTACACAACCACAATACAATTACCTCATAAAAGAGGGTTTCCTTCTAAGAAAAAAAACCCTAACATAAATTTTACCATCAGATTTGTGACCTTATAATGAATGGTCCAAATTGTCTATGAAATTACAATATTTATAAGGAAATTTTCCCAAAAAATTATCTTCTAAGGAATTTTCCTCGAACCCCTGCTAGGGAGGGGATCCAAAATTTCTCATCACCCCCTGGATGCCCCTGGAGAGAGATGTGGGTGGAAATCCCCCCCATACCTCCCTGTCAAGTAATGGGGTCCAAACATGGTTGAAACAAGACCTATGAATCATGAAGGTAATCATGATCCACAACCAAAAATCTCCCACTTGGATACTGATCACAACAACTCAACTACTACTGTACATGTTGGAATATGATCCACCTTGGAACTATAAAATTTATCATCTTCACCTTCATGCTTGAAGGCCAACTAAAATTGAGCAGGAATTCAATTTCTTTCTGGTTAATACCTTTGTTAACATGTCTGCATGATTCTTACTAGTATGTTTTTTTTCCAACTTCAATTGTCCATCTTCCAAAATGAATCATATTAAATGGTACATGAGCTATATATGCTTAGCCTTAGAATGGAAGGATGAGTTATTTTCAAGATGAATGACACTTTGGATGTCACAATACAACCTACTATTCTCCTACTTCTTTCCCAATTCCTCTATAAACCTCTATAACCAAATCATGTCTTTACTAGCCTCTGTAGCAACAACATACTTTGCTTCCATTGTTGAAAGTGCAACAACCTTTTGTAGTTTTGAAATCCAACTTATTGTTGTTCCACCTAGAGAAAAAACATACCCTATGGTGCTTCTCCTTCTATCTTTATCACCTTCCATATCTGAATCAACATATCCTTGTAAAACAATGTTTGAGCCTCCAAAACATAATGCATGACTAGCAGTACCTCTCAAATACATGAGAATCCATTTTACTACCCCCTAATGTTCTTTACTTGGATTTTTCATATACCTACTCACAACTCCCACTACATGTGCAATATATGGTTGTGTGCACACCATAGCATACATCAAGCTACTAATTTTTGATGAATAAGGGACCCTGGACATGTATCATATTTTCTCCTATGTTTTGGGACACATTTCCTTGGTTAATTTGAAATGTCTAGCCAAAGGTGTACTAAATGTTTTTCATTCTACATTCTAAACCTCTCCAACACCTTCTCTATGTACTCACCCTGTGACAATATCAATTTGCGATTTTTCCTGTCTCTTGTTATTCTCATACCAAGGATTTTCTTTTCAGCACCCAAATCCTTCATTACAAATGAATTAACTAATTTGTTTTTTGAGCACATTTATATCAGGCATGTTATACCTTGCAACAATCATGTCATCTACCTACAATAGAAAGATAATATATCTTCCATTTTCTAGCCTCTTAAAATAAACATAATGATCAAAATGACATCTATTATAACCTTGTTCCATCATAAACCTATCAAAATTCAAATACCACTTCCTTGAAGATTGATTTAGGCCATACAAGCTCTTCTTCAACTTGCATACCTAATTTTCCTTCCCTTTGACCTCATACCACTGTGGTTGTTGCATATAAATATCTTCCTCCAAATCCCCATGCAGAAAAGGTTTTTTTACATTTAATTATTCAAGATGCAAATATTCTACTGCCACAAGAATTAAAATAGTCCTAATTGAAGTCATTTTAACAACAGGAGAAAATATTTCATCAAAATATATACCTTTCTTTTGTGCAAACCCCTTTACAAAAAGTCTAGCCTTGTATCGCTTTTTGCCTCCATCGTCTTCCTTCAACCTGTAAAGCCATTTATTCTGCAGTGCTCGTTTTCCTACAAGAAACTGAACCAAGTCCCAAGTCTGGTTATTTACCAAGGAGTCCATTTCCTCTTTCATTCCTTGTTCCCACTTCTTTTTACTATATACATGCATTTCCTCTTCATAACTTTCTAGTTCACTAGATTAAGTCAACAATAAATAATACAATGAAGGAGAGTATCATTCAGGGGGTCTTCTTAACCTGGTATATATTCTAAAAAAACTTGCATGAGTTTGAGGTGCTTGTTGGTCTCGTTGTTGTACATTTTGATTTTCTAGTACCTTTGGAATTTCATTTTCTTTGATTTCATCAAGCACTGTGTATTCTGTGTTTTCATTTTCTTGTTTCTTTCCTTGCAACATATTATCTCTATACATGACATTTTCATTGAATACCACATCTCTACTCCTAATGATTTTATGATTTTCATAATCCCATAAGAGATAACCAAAATCATTAACACCATATCCAATAAAGGTACACTTCTTGGATTTTTCCTCAAGCTTTGTTCTATTTTCTTTATCAATAT
>JASDQU010737574.1:160660-174279 GCA_032191745.1 Picea mariana | reverse complement strand
TATACAGTGCGTGGCTATCTTTGAAACAAAAGACTTCCCTGGGTTGATAATTTATGTTTCACTTGGTTGTTTGAAATTAATTAAGCAATTATAGTGACCAACACAAAGCATCTTTTAACACATCACCTGTTACATTTGCTTCCCGATTTTTCTCTTATTGTCCATCTCTTTGTTTCTTTGGAGCTTTGTAATATTTCTTCAGATGTCTTTTCTTCCCACAATTCCAACACTCTATATTTCCTAGTATGGATTTGGATCCGCCCTTCCTAGAATTCCTTCAGTTCCCTAAGCTCTTTCCTCTATCCTTTTGTCTTCCCCTGTTCTCCACGGTCAACACATTACCTAATGTCTCACCTTTTCTTTTCCATCGTGTTTCCTCACTAAGGATAACACCAACAACATCAACATATTTCAGACTGTTTGAACCAGAGACATATTTACTTTTAGCCATGGCCAAGCCATTCCAACTTTATGGAAATGAGCACAATATTAAAAGAGCCCTAACCTCATCATCAAAGTCCACTTTTACAGAACTTAGTTGATTCCTAACCGTATAAATTCATTTAAATGCTCGACAACAAAACCACCTTCTGACATCTTCATATTAAATATTTGCTTCATTAGAAATACCTTAATGGGGGTTGATGGTTTTTCAAATAGTGTAATGTCCTAGGTACTACTTGCACACTTTCTTCTCAATATTGTAGCAATATGGAATTTTTTCTAAGTGTTGACTTTTGTCAAACACTTAGGACATAAGTGTATTTTCACTGTCAAACTCCCATTATATTGTTGTGTGTTTAAATATGGGTTTCTAAAGAATTATGTAAGGGTTGCATATGATTTAAATGTGTCAAAAGTTGCCTCTACTACAATAAAGATACATAACACAAGCATAGCAAATACCCCACAACTCACAACTGATAAATCTCAGAGAAAACACCAAATACAATACTCCAAACCTTGTGTCATTAAATAATATGACAATCAAATACAATAAATACTCCCAACAACAATTACATCAAGCAAATGAGAGGGTCCTGGTGTAATTCTATTGTAGTTACAGGACCGTAACATGGAGAATCGACCCAACAATTTGATGGTAGCTTCAAATAATTTGAGATAAGTTTGTAGATGAAAGCATTATGTAAAAGGGCCCTCTAACAACAACAACCTTCCTCCAAACAACACTCTAACAGTAGCCACAAATAGTGTGAATTTCCCACACAAAAATCTTGGCCAACAAGTGATATATCAACTGAGTAATAAGAGGCTTGACCCAACAACAAAATGGTAAGAAAATGTGCCCTTCCTATAGACAACTCGGCCCTTTTCCAACAGATCTAGTATGCACAATAAGGGAACTCAGTATTTAGGGAACAAGGTAGCCTCTAGTAAAAGAATAACACCTCTATCATAAAGAAATTTGGCCAACTATGAAGAAACTCTCACAACACTAAGGGAATCGACCCCTGCACTCAAAACTTGGCCCACACTTCAAGAAATCATTTTCCTAACACTATGTATTCAACCAACAACCCAAATTATCCCTCCTTTGATCAAATTGATCCCTGTAAGCAAGGTACTCAACCGTAAAAATGAAAGAACTCAACCACAATGAAATAATCAACCACCAAAAGAAAAAGATTAGCCACAAACTATGAAGCTCTGCTACCACAAAGAAAACTCAAGCGCAAACATGCAAACTTTACCCAAAAAAAAGAAATACTCATCCCCACTGAATCACAATGAAGAAACCTGTATGATATCCTCCTTTTGACCAGCTACGGTGGATAGTTTCACCACTGAAACCAATCTCTAAACTCTCTAGGGTTTTTCATCCCAAGAGCCAAAGCCACAAGAGCTCTCTCAATTAGTTTTATAAAATAACAAGTGAATACTGAGAGAAAGGGTGCCCTCATTCTACTTTTATCTCTTCATTGACCCTTTTGGACCCTTTTTACCCTTTTAACCAATTAAATTGAATTTTTAATTTAAGTTTAGAAAAATCATTGTATAACCCCTTTTAAACCTCTTTTAATGCCAGAAAGTGATTACTTGGCTTCTAGGACATTCTCGGATGTCGGAAATCCCTTTCTCATTATCCCAACCTTTAGACCTTTTCATTATGGTTCAAACAAGCTATTACACTAAGGTATTCCATCGGATAATGTGATCCAAATAATACAATTAGTGAATTTAATTAAATTATGCCCAATAATAACCCAAAATTACGGGAATCATCGAAATGCCATGGAACCAAGAGTGAACTGTGTGGAAATTATCTCAATGATGAAATATGGTAAATGAATTGGTTTGAGCCTCAAATAACTCCTCCAAACTTCCCAAGCTCATTGTTAACCTCAGTTTACCCCTCTGGCTAGGCTGACATACACTCAAAAGGTTACCTCCAACTATGGAGTAGGGGAATCCAAAAATGGGGACATTATGGTCCTCCCTTCCCAAAAATTTCTTATCCTTAAGAAATTCCACCACAACCCGACGCTCCATCGGTTGAATCAGACTGAAAGTGAAAATGATACCAGGGTCCCAAACAACCTGGTAATATGTGAATCATCCTCCACTCAGCGTGTGGTTCGATAGGGTACTGACATAAGAAACCTCTTGAATAATATCGATAAGTAGAGCAACTCGATACTACAAAAAATCGATCAACCCCTCAAATAACTGCTCTACTAGGGAACCAATCTCATGAAAGAAAAAACTGGCTCTTGCCTCTGTGTCACCTGATAAATTTTCTATTGCTGAAATCCTAGGGTCCCAAGCTAATCTGAGAAAGGAGCAACCATGTTGATGTTGCACCACTCTGACCATAATCGTTTGATCGTCATGCCTAGTCGCCATCCTCCTCTCCTGGAACTCCATGCTAACATACATGTAAGGGATGAGCCTACTACCATGAATAATAGCCGACATAGGCATCAAGGTGAAGTCACATCCTTCAAATTCACTGCCATACTCAATCTCGAATACCAGAAAAGTAAGTTTTTCCTGATCACTAGCAATGAATCCAATCTGTTCATGAAATCTAAACATCTCCCCACTGGATAACTTTGTCACCTCTAACGAAATCATCAGAAAGTGTGTGAACTCGTTAATCACTACAAACATACTATTTTCCCACTGGACCCTTGATGAACCTATTATTCTCTCCCACTCTCACCCATATGTGTTCAAAGACCACATCAATATTGTGGGATGAGTGTGCTCCAACTTGATCTGATTCCAAGTCACACACTCCCCCATATCTCCCCATACATCGTTCATGAAGCCCCTCCTCTCTTAGGCCTACCAAGATGATGTGAAACACTCCCTGCCTATAGTACTGATATGTAGGGTGATAACACAAGAGTTACCTTGACTTCCTTTGATAGGTCATGCAATCATAAGCTGCAAAAACTCGATCAACTCATCATAATTCCACTTCTCCAAGCATCCATTCCTAATCATCTCAAGAGTAAAGTCCAGGAAGTGAAAATTGGCCATATCATCTATATCAACCATTGCGTTGTCAAACACTACAGTTCTCAAGTCCCAAGCTGATCTCTGAGGGTAACCATCATGCTGACACTGCACTCCTTCGATCATGATCATCTAATAAAAATGATCATACTGTTATCTACTCTCTTGGACCCCTAAGATGAACTCAATATCTTGGATCATGTCTCTCCAAAGCATCTCAGTGAAGTCAAAGTCTGTCAACCCATGGATAGACTTGATCCTGGGTATCGTGAGGGAAAATATGTCTTTCCAAAGCTCAACAAATCCTCTCACAACATCCCCAAAATTGTGTGGTCTAATAAATGACATGATACGGTCAATCATCCTCATCATCCAAAGTATCCTATCACTCCGACAAATGCCTTTATCCCAACAAGGGGGAAGTCCACCACTACCAATTCCTGCTGAAATATATGTGAACAGATCCAGTAGAGTCATCTCCTCCTATGAACTCTATGTACTGATCACATGGCCCCAATGAAAGACCTCTTCCATGGCCATAATGCACCTTGTCTCATCCAACTAGCTTTAGTGATCCTCTCTTGTCCTATTGTATATGATGAGGGCATCAAATAACAATAATAGATGCCTCTACCACTTCCTACAATAATGGGAAGTGATGTGATTCAGATTTTATGAGTAGAATGAAATTACTACAGATTATTAACAGGTGCTTAAAACAAAATAACAAAGATACAATAAAACTGGTTTTCTATTCAATAAGTAAATAAGTTGAAACTGTAAAATGCAGCGGAAACAAGCTTGTTGGAATGGTGGTGGCTTATCTCTGAGAAGAGATGTGACGAATGTGCTCATTCACCAGAAGATCATTACAATGAGGCTCTAAAAGCCTTTTTAGAATAAATAGGAATTCCAAAAACCCTAGACATCCAAAAACCTAACCCTAGGAGATGAAGCGCCAAAAGTCATGTGGGCCCCATTTGGCTAAGTTAGTACATCAACTTCCCGGGGTCATAACTTTTGCATACTATCTCCATTTTAGGCGTATGATAGACTGTTGGAAAGGTATCATCGAGAAGATTCATTTTGGGGGCTCAATCATGCCTTTGTATACCATTAAGAAACTTGATCCCGAAAAACCTTCATTTAGGCCCTCAAAATGGCCCCGAAAGTTAAAACTGCTAAAAATAGTAAATTGCCAAAATTGCCAGAAAATGGTTTTTAGCCAGTTGTAAAATGTGGGTGGCCATCGATATACAAATGGATCAATCCTCCCTCCTTAGGAAGAATTTGGCCTCAGGTGAGCCACTTGCCTTAGTGCAGGAGCTGCCCTGCTTTGACGACTCGATACAGCTGGATCCTTTGCTGTCGAGTTCCCTTGATCTATGTGTCCACAATATGATCACTAGATTCATGTTGTATGCAATCAGGGTTGAGCTCTGTTGGTGTCAGCTATTCTACTACATCTGAGGTGTCTAATAATGGTGGGAAATAAGGGCGAAGGAGATCCACATTGAACACTGGGTGCAGGCCAAGGAAAGGAGGAATGTTGAGCTCAAAATCATTATCCCCCATGGCCTTGGTGATGCTGTACGAACCATAACAGAGTGGGAGAAGCTTTCGATGGGGTCATGTAAGGCATTCTTTCTGCAAGTGCAACCAAACTTTGTCGCTCACCTGAAACTTATGTGGCACTCAATGTTGATCATGGTGTTGCTTGTACTTGTCATTGGTATTCTATAGGATATCCTAAACTTGTTGGCGGATGTGCTGGATCCTCTCAATGAACCAGGTGGCTTTATCAGCTTCAGTTGGAGCAAGAGATGAGTCGTTAAAGGTGACCGCAAGGGGAAGTGAAACATCTATGGGACCCAATGGTTGGAATCCCAACCCCACCTAAAAGGGGTTGTGGCCGGTTGAGCTATGCAGGGCTCCATTGTAGCTATGTTGGACATAGGGAAGGCTCTCATCCCATGTGCGAGGGTGATTTGAATTATACATGTGAAGGATATGCACAATCATTTAATTTACGACCTCGGTTTGGCCATCTGCTTGGGGGTGGAAGGCCATGGATTTGGTGATCTTGGTGTCTAGCAGTGACCAGAGGCTCGACTAGAATGTGTTGAGAAATCGACTGTCCCAATCTAAGACAATGGTTTGTGGGATTCCAAAATTTACCCAGACTCGTTCAAAGAGGAGCTTGGCAGTGGCCTTTGCTGTGATGTTCTTCTTGCAGGAAACTAGAATTGCCATCTTAGAAAAGTGATCAACAACCACAAAAACATAGTCATTTCCCCGCTTGGTGGATGGGAGGCCCAAAATGTAGTCCATTGAGATGGATTCCCATGGCCTGTCAGGAGTAGGAAGAGGCGTGTACAGGCCCTATTTTTTAGTGGTCGGTTTGGCAATAGCACAGGCAGTGCAGGACCTGCTATACTTGCTGACCTCCTGTCGAGGTTTCGGCCAGTAGAAATGTTTCTGTAGCATCACCACTGTCTTTTCGATGCCGAAGTTTCCTGCCACTTGACTATAGTGGGATTCGCATATCAGCTTCGCTCGCTTACTTGATGGAACACAGATATGGCCCAAACGACACAACAACCCATCTTGAATATGGAAATTATTGACAACTGCGTTTGCACCCAACATTTGGTAGGTGGTGGCGAAGTCCGGGTCTGTCTCATAGAGTTGGGGCCATCCAAAGGTCTCATGGCCAAAAGAGTCTAGCACTGTGGTGAGTTCCATGACTGGCAGTCTACTGAGGCAATCAACGACGTGATTGGTGCTTCATGTTTTACAATTGATGTTGAGGTGTCGAATTTCTACAAGTATGTGGACCACTTTTGATGGCGATCATTCTACAATTTTCCTTGTGTTTGCATGAAATGCAATGGCTTATGATCAGTGTGGATGACTGTCTCCTTCCCAAGAATGTAATGTCTTCACTAGCAGAAAGCTTGCACAATGGAGTACATTTCTTTGTCGTAAGTAGGGTACTTACGGGCAACATCTGATAGTGTCTCACTATGATAGGCCACGGGGTGGTCATGCTGAGTGAGAAAGATTCCCACCGCATAGTTTGAAGCATCTGTCTTGATCTTAAACGGATGTTGCAGGTATGGTAGTGGAAGTATTGGGGCTGAGCACAAGCGCTACTTCAAATCATCGAATGCTTGTTGTTGGGACCAACCCCACACAAATTTTTCCTTACCACCACCCCTGGTTATTTGGCTGAGGGCCCATGCAATATGGGAGAATCCTAAGATGAACCTGTGGTAGAAATTGGCAAGGCCCAAGAAGCTCCAAAGCTCAGTGAGTGTGGTTGGGATTGGACAATCACGGATGACTTGGATCTTGGTTGGATCCACATGTACGCCATGTTGATCAATGATGTAGCCCAGGTAATGGACCCTGTCCATGCCGAAGGATCATTTTTCCAATTTTGCATATAACTTGTGCTGCCACAGGGTGTGCAGAACCTATTGAATATGTTGCAAGTGTTTGGCCCAAGTCTTGCTATAAATGAGAATGTCATCCATATACACCACTACAAAATTATTGGTGNTCCTCATGAAAGTGGCTGGAGCATTTTTCAAACCAAAGGGCATGACCAACCATTCAAAAAGGCCTTCCTTTGACTTGAAGGCGATTTTCCATACATTTGTTTGTTCTATCAAGACCTGGTGGTAGACAGACTTCAGATCAATCTTACTGAAGTCTTTCCCCCCCATAAGTTGATCAAGGAGGTCTTCAATTCGGGGAATCAGGTATCAATTTGTGATTGTGATTTTATTTAGATCCTGATAATCAATGAAGAGTCGCCAGGTTCCATCTTTCTTGTGTACTAGCATGATTGGGCTCTCGCAAGTTGATGATCTGGGACAGATGTGCCCCTTATGGAGAAGTTCTTGGATCTGTCACTTGATCTCCTCATTCTCTAATAGAGAGCGATGATAGACTGACCCATTGGTCAGCGGTGTGTCGAGGGTCATATCGATGGGGTGCTTGACCTGGCAGTGCAAAGGTACCCCGGTAGGTGAGGAGAAGAGATCTGAGTATTCTTCCATGAACTTATCTACTTTCTTTTGCCGTGTGGAGAGGTTGACCACAAAGAACTTGGATGTGGCTGTGATCTTTCCCTTATTCTGAGAGAGAATCATGAAGAATACAAACTTCCCCATTTGAGAGATGACCTTCCTCCATTTTTTAGTAGAGATCAAGGAAATAGAACTAGGTGGGACTGCCTCGGGTATCCTGTACAATTTCCTGTTCAAAGTAATAGTAACACTTTGAGGCCTAGACTCATATACATCATGACGTTTCCATAAATAAGGTTGGCCCAAAATAACATCACAAACTTCGAGAGGAGAATCATCACACAATACCCCATCTTTGAAGGGCTTGATGCCGTATGACAGTTGACACTGTTGGCTGACGCAAAGATCACTTCCTTGGCAGAGCCATTCAATGGTGTGGGGTTGTGGGTGCGACATTGTCGGTAGGGCTAGCCACTTTAAGACCTTTGTTGAGATGAGGTTCTTCTGGCTATTGATATCAACGATGAAGTGCAGTGGGGTGCCTTTTACCCACATCTGTGAATGGAAGAGGCGTTCTCCTTCTTCTGGCTCATCTAGTTCACCAGGATGGAGATTGGTGGTAGCAATGGTGGCACTGGGTTCCACGTCAATGATTCATATTCCCCTTTCTGGTTCTGGCTCAAAGTCAAAACCCACATATGATTCATAGGCTTTCACTTCAGCTACCGACTACTACTTTGAGTGGCAGTCAGCAGTGTTATACCAAGGGATCTTATGGAAGTCGCACCACTTCTCGGTATATTTCTTTGTCTTTTTGATGTCCTTATTTTCTTGCATCTTGGACTAGTTGTCTTGATACTGTCCATATTTCCTCTATCCTTTTTTCTGTGGTTTGGAACCTAACTTTCCTGGATTTTTTTGTGAGGGGTTCCCAGGCCCAAATTGTCGTGTCTTTTGTTTGAGCTTCTGCTCGATTTTGACAGCATATTGGTAGGCCGCGCCCAAGGATGAGATGTACAAAAATTCCATTTTGGTCTGGATGTATCTATGTAGAGTGCCATGATACTTGAGCACTAGATGTAGCTCTGAATATTTGATACCCAGCTTGGTGTGCAAGGTATGGAAGATATTTGTGAAATATGGCATTGCTTGGTCTCTTTCTTTCCGCAGTGTGGTCCATTTGGTATACAAGTCGTCATAACTTCTGGCAGGGTAGTATTGTTCCTTAATAACATCCTTGAAGGATTCCCAGGTGGTCATGACTATAAATAATGAGGGTTCCTCTATTTCCTTTTTCTCACAGAAAGTTTCCCACCAATTTTTCACATGGGGAATGAATTTGAGGAGAGCAAAAGTAATCTTTTCTCTATTCGAAAAGTTATGGACAAAAAAATATGCTTATAGTAGATTCAACCACTTGTATACAACATATGCGTCTATCTGACATTCAAATATAGGAATATTGAAGTTTATTTGTACCTTGAAGGGGGCGACACCTCCGCTCAAAGAAGATGCATCACCTGTTGGTAGCCGTCGAAGGATATGAGCGAAACTATGCTTCATCTCATTCCTTTGTTGCGTGAGGGCTTCCTCAATCAATAGTTTGAAAGGATATCCTATCCCGTCATCTTTCTTTTCTCCTACCATGAGAGGTCACTTGGGTGTGCAAGAGCTTTTGTCATCAAGAGAAACAAGCTCAAGACCCAACTCTTTGTACTCCGACCTCATTGGGGACATGCATTAAGATGACAAGGAGCAGACCGATTTGATACCACTGATCCAGATTTTATGAGAAAAACGAAATGACTACAGATTATTAACAAGTTCTTAACACAAAATAACAAAGATATAGTAAAACTGGTTTTCTATTCAATAAGTAAATAAGTTGAAATTGTAAAATGCAGCGAAAACAAGCTTGCTGGAATGGTGGCGACTTATCTTTGAGAAGAGATGTGACGGCTGTGCTCATTCGCCAAAAGATCATTACAATGAGGCTCTTAAGGCCTTTTTACAATAAAAAAGAATGCCAAAACCCTATACATCCAAAAACCTAACCCTAGGAGATGAAGCGCCAAAAGTCACGTGGGCCCCGTCTGGGTAAGTTAGTACATCAACTTCCTGGGGTTGTAACTTTTGCATACAATCTTCGTCTTAGGCGTATGATAGCCTGTTGGAAAGGTATCTTCAAGGAGATTCATTTTTTGGGCTCAATCATGCCTTCGTCTATAATTGAGAAGCTCAATCCTGAAAATCCTTCATTTAAGCCCTCAAAATGGCCCCGGAAGTTAAAACTGCTAAAAAATAGTAAATTGCCAAAATTGCTAGAAAATTGTTTTGAGCCAGTTGGAAAAGGTGGGTGTCCATCGATATCTACCTATATCATTATGAGTGCATTGGTCATCCATAAGTGTATGACCAAGAGATCATAACGAAGTCTAGAAGCAGACATGTGCCTATCTGGCTCCCTGACCCTCATTTGATGATATCCAAGATGAAGATCGATCATCAAGAGATATGTTGATCCATGAGGCTCACCCATCCACTTACCGATCCTGGGTAACCTCAACTCAATGGTATTATCGAGGAATCTGTCGGGAGGTCTCCCTGATGGAAACACCCCACAACTCCATTGTACACTACCACATTCCAATGAATACCCCAACACACTATTGTCGATCACTGAATTGTCTTGTACCATCCTGTATCTCGTAGGTACTAATTTATCCACTAGTCTACTAATGTCTCCTAAACCTATGTCCTAGAGTGTGCCCATGTCCATCATATACATGTTCACCCAATCCATGGATTCATATACTTGCTTGCATCTTAGTCCACAAGAAATGTGCTCAACTATCTCCTTTGTAGCTAAGACTTGAGCCTTTAGTGGGATCTCCAACAGAAATGACTCATGAACCCCATAATGCAAAACAAGTGCATGGTTAAAATCCTCTGTGTCAAACCTCTCCTCAAGCACCTACAATTTTGAATGCTTGTCATGCGAAAACATCACAAGAGGTTGCTCCCTCAAATCATGAGTTCCCCCTATGCCCTCATGTGTCACATCTTCCAAAGACGATGGAGTATCTATTGTTGTCAACGATGAAGAGAATGCCAAACTCAGCTGGTAACAAAGCTCCTCAATCTTCCTTTCCTTGTCTTTAATGAACTTAAGAGCAAGGTCCTTATCCATAAAATCTCGTAGGTAATCCGATTTCATCTACTCTAACGCTTAATTGATGATGCGTAATTGATCACTAGTGATTCCATATGCAACTCCTTTTTGTCTTTCCTCCATCTAATTTTTCCACATAAGATCTTCAATAAACTTATGAGCACCATCTGCCCTCGTCAACACTTGCACAATTTTCTCCTTTGTGACCAATATTTCATTCTCCAAATCACACAATGTTGTTTTATCGACATGGCATGGGATATCACACAAGGAACCAAATGAATCACTAGATGATACCATGCAATGATGGGTTTCACATGGACTATCCTCCTCATACAAGATTCCTAATATGCTCTCGTCCACAAAATCATCCCTTTCATTGCCATCCTCCATGCATGCATCATCATACCTATCAAAAATAGGATGGGGTGTTGAATCCACATCATAGTTGGATTCTAGCACACTTGAACCATCCTCATCAACAACATCTTACATAGAGAGAGATGTTGGCTCCTCAACATCGACTAATTGGAACATTTCCTCATAGTCATCATCAATAGGATACAATGTTGCATCTGTAGATTTTAACCTTGTACAATATTTTACTACAAACAAATTTTCAATAAAAGAACATAAAATATACAATGGAAAATACACACATTACACATATATTTTTCCCCTGGAAATCCAAACCGAGAAAACCAACATATTCTATATTCATTCATATCATACATTGTTTACAATACAATATACATATAGGAGCCAACGACATCCAAAACCCTAATCCAATGACCTGGATTAGTCAACAACCCTAATTCCTTAACCATAAATAGAAAACCATCGACAAAAAACCATGTGCTGAAAAACGTCCCATAAATGGACACGAATATCGAGGACCTCCCAAAAATGGACAACCAAGGAAATAATATAACACATATCCAACATTCTCCCACTTATTTTTTTCTTTGCACACATGGGTTTACAGGGTTACATAGTCAACAATCTAGGGCAACAATGCCCATAGATCCTCTACATCAAGAGAACTTCTTAGTTCTCACAAATTGTGTTAATGAATTTGCAACATTCTTCAAAGTGTCCACCTTCATCAACAACACCTTCTTTTCTTCAACCATGTCTCTCACAAAGTGATATTGAACATCAATATGCTTTGTCTTTGAATCTATCCTTACAACTTTTTGTACCAACCCAATACCTAAATACAATATTTATAACCATACTGCTTCCTGACTTGCATGAGTAGCTGCTATGTATTCAACTTCTGTAGTTGAAATTGCCACTACAGACTGTCTTTTGCTCATCGAACTGATTTCTCCTCCAAACAGGTTAAACCCATACTTGCTTGTATATCTCCTACAATCCAAATCTCCAGCTCAATATGCATCCACAAAGCCATGTATGTCCAACACTCTGGCCAATCCTAGTCTTCCTTGGTAGCACAATCCATAGCTAGCAGTGCCACGCAAATACCTGAAAACCCTCTTTACTATTGTCCAATGATCCTTCTCTAGTTTTGACATATACCTGCTCAAAACTCCCACTGCATGTGTAATGTTCAGTCTAGTACACACCATTGCATACATCAAACTTCCAACCACACTCGCATATGGAACATGATACATGTCCTCCTCCTCTTCCTATGTCTTGGGACACTGATATGCATATAACTTTACACCTATAGGAATAGGGACCCTGCTCAGTTTACATTCCTACATATTAAACCTATGTAATATTGTCTCGACATATTTTCTCTGGTTTAACCATAGTTTCCTGTTTTCTTGATTTCTTTTAATTTCCATGCCAAAAATGAAATTTGCGGCACCAATATCCTTCATGTCAAATTTAGAGGACAATTGAGTTTTTACATCTTGGATAATCTCCTGGTTGTTTCCTATCAACAACATGTCAACCACATACAATACCAAATAAATCAAATGATCACCAATTAATTTAAAATACACACAATGATCTTCTTTGCTTCTTGTGAAGCCAAGTCCTAACATATAAGTATCAAATTTTTGATACCACATCCTTGGTAATTGTTTTAAACCATACATGTACTTTTTCATCTTGCATACCAACTCCTTCTTTCCCTTCACAACAAAGCCTTCTGGCTGCTTCATGTATATTTCTTCTTCCAGATCCCCATGTAGGAATGTTGTTTTCACATCCATTTGTTCTATTTCAAAATCAAATGCAACAATAACATATTAAATAAATCTAATAGAAGTTAACTTGGAAACATGAGAAAAAATATCACCAAAATCAATTCCCTCAACCTGGGAATAACCCTTTGCTACTAACTGAGCTTTGTATTTCTCCACTTTTCCTTCTGCATTCAAATTCTTTTTAAATACCCATTTTCTACCAATGAGATTTCTTCCAGTCGACAACTCCACTAGATCCCAAGCCTCATTCTTATCCAAGGTTGTCATTTCTTCAACCATGGCATTTTCCCATAGTTTTCCATCCTCTAAATCCATTGCCTCCCTAACAATTCTAGGATCATCATCAATAATATAAAAAGCAAAATTTGAACAGAAATCAGATGGAGTATACCTTTTCGATATCCTTTTTTCCGGAACTGATCTCCTCAATATTGGAGTATGATGATCTTCTTATTCTGATTCCTATTCTTCTGTAGAGTCTGATTCATCATCCTTTGGCTCAAACTCTACTTTCTTTGGTTCTTCCTTACTTGGTAGGACTTCTTGTTTAACAACATCCTTCATTTATCTAAATACCACTTCTCGACTATACACAAACTTCTTAGTTTCTGGGTTCCAAAGCTTATAACCTTTGAGACCATATTTATACCCAATAAAGATACACTTTTCAACCTTCTTATCTATCTTACACTTGTTTTTCTTTGGAACATGAACATAGGCCTCACAACCAAATACCTTGAG
>JASDQU010737574.1:140132-159829 GCA_032191745.1 Picea mariana | reverse complement strand
TCCAGCAGTCGTGTTCCAGCAGTCGTGTTCCAGCATTCATGTTCCAGCAGTCGTGTTCCAGCATTCGTGTTCCAGCATTTCTTTTGCGTGTTGCGTGTTGACATCCTTGATTGCTCCATAACCGATTGCCATCAATGACAACCTTAACCATCTGCGTCAGTCTTCTGTTATAGCCATATCTCCAACAGTTTTTGTTTTGAAATTTTCAGTGCAATTATCCCTTTGCAAAAGAGTGTGAAGCAAGAATCATTTAAGAGAACAAAATGAAAAAGAATTGATGTAACCCTTTTTCTCAGGTTCTTATAAAATTGATGTCATAACTATGAGGTTAGTTTAGGTTTCATTTTTTAAGATTGGTTTATGTTTGCTATTTTTTGTGTCTCAATAAAAGGTCTGATAAACTGTGCATATAATATTTTGGTTTGTACAGATTTCATCGATATCTTATTTGATATGTTAGTATTCTCTGTGCCTAATTTTGGTTAGGGAAAGTAATGTGCATTTTATCTTATTTTGTCTTCTTATGATTGTTTGACTTTACATAGTCCTTTGGATTAATTTAAATAGTTTTGTACATCTTGTTCTTTTTGTTTTTAATTTGATTCTTTAAATTGAAAATTTGAGTTATTTTTTTTTCAAGTTTTAATAAGGGGAAACATTTCAAGGCTGTACATATTACTTTGTTATTATTACATATGGTATTGTTTTATCTGAAAACATCTACATCAGGTTTTTGATATTTGGAATTGATTAGTGACTATGGAGTAACACTAAGATTTATTTTAAAATTGTGATGGTACTCTTTAAGTAGAGGAACAAGTCTATATCTATATTTTCTTTAAATATCACGCCTCATCCCACCAAATTAAAAGTAGTATTCTACATTGATGGTTTAAGAGAAACTTTTGGGGTCAAACTTTTTAAAGTATGACAACTATTCTTTAAAAATAAAATTATCTCTTATACCACCCTTGTTCCTTCACCCAATTGCACATTTTAATTTTTACAAACCAAAACAAAAGGGTGAAATTAATAAATATAAGGAATATGAAAGCACTATAAAGTGTGGGAAGTACAAGTAACTCTTTCAAGGCTATGGACGCTCGCTGGCAGCAGGTCCATGCTTGTATGGTATCGACATATCTTATCATAAGACTCCATAGCTATACCTTTTTCTATTCAATAGTATGAAGATGGTATAAACTGAATTTTCCCTATTTCAGATTCATTGTTTAAGATATAATATATATTAAGTACTTGAAATATTTTGATTTTATACTATTAAATTTCTCTTATGTGGGACCCTTAAGATCTTGTAAAATGTTTAAGAATATTGTGAAACATCAACTATTTTTTCAATAAACTTAAGTCCCCTTATATTAATTACAGAGATAATTGGTTTGCTTAGTTAGTCGCCATTTGTTGAGCCCTCAAAAACCCCCCTTTATTTTTGAAAAAATTAATGCCTCCCCCCCCCAATTGAAATTTTGAAAGTGATTGCTATGGATTTTCTCATTTTATAAATTTCAACGTGTGATTAGATCAAATCTTGGTATTATTTTTATTTTTTACTTTATTTATTGATTATTTTTATAATGTGATCTAGTTATCAATTCAATCTTCATTATAACACACACTAGATCACTTCATGCAGATAAACACTATCAAAATTTTCTTCTCTCATATGTATCATTTTCTGATTATGAGGTCACCATCATCTTCTACTTGTCGAGAGCTTTCTAGCAATATAATTTTGTCTTCATTCTGAGTCTTGGACACAAAGATATGGCCTCTAGAATTTTTGCACTCTTTTGATGACATGGAAGATGGTATGTCTCTTGACTCCATGTGGAATTCACATGTCATATCCATTGCCCAACTTTTCTATTTTCCTTTTGAATTGGAACTGCATGACATCCACGTGTCTTCCTACCTATCTGTAGATTTTAACCTTGTACAATATTTTACTACAAACAAATTTTCAATAAAAGAACATAAAATATACAATGGAAAATACACACATTACACATATATTTTTCCCCTGGAAACCCAAACTGAGAAAACAAACATATTCTATATTCATTCACATCATACATTGTTTACAATACAATATACATATAGAAGCCAACGACATCCCAAACCCTAATCCAATGACTTGGATTAGTCAACAACCCTAATTCCTTAATCAGAAAACCATCGGCAAAAAACCATGTGCCAAAAAAATGCCTATAAATGGATACGAAAATCGAGAACTGCCCAAAAATGGACACTAGTTCTAGTCGTGCAAAGAATATAACACATATCCAACACTGTAATCATACGTGGAATCTAACCTATGGCCCAACTCTTTCTATTCGATGTGGCTTCCATCTTTGACCTCTACCTACCCTATATTATGTGTAATCCATATTCGAGACAAATCTAATGGTGAGATAGTTGGTTCACTTGGATGTCTAGATCCTGGATGTCTTCACATATGAAAACATATATGGATCCAAGGTTAATCGATGTTCACTCTTCATCAATAATTTGAATACTTGGATGTTTGGATATCATGAATGACCATTGTATCTATATCCCAGATGACTTCAGGTTTGATATCATGTCTAGATCCAGGGTTTTAATAATGGGTGAGTTTATATCTTAAGGATCAGATCCTATATCACTAGACATACTATACCATATCCAAATCTGTGGCTAGTCAATGTGGGCATTTCACAGGTACTCTAGGTAACCGGATGTCCAAATATCTAGATGTTTGTGGTATCCAAATTCTTGTCTCTAAAAACTAATCCGATTTTCAACTCATTTGTTGATCCACATGTACTCAACCACGCCACCTATATTGATCATGTGTTAGCAGATCATCTACCATCTCACCTCCATGTCATATTATGGTTGTTAACATATACCAAGATGTGTTCTACTTGGATCTTGGTGTCATTTCCTATATTGCATCTGGATCTAGGTATTTCATAAAGGTTATCTTCTCTTAGGATGTTGAATGTCAAATACATTCTCCTCATTTAAACTGCATCTGGATCCGGGTGTTTGATCATTGTGATTGGTCATATCTCCTAGATGTCCCATATCCTAGATACATTCAGATCTTGAATGTCTATGTGTCAACATATAAAAGATTAACATATGTGTCATGGTCTATACCTCTAGTGACTTTGCACACAAATCATTTGGGTAGGGTTAAAATATATAAACCATTCATGTTTATAAACTCTAATGCATTTGGGATATATCCTGGAGCTCGCAGATCCATAGTTGAGATTCACTTGAGGATATGATCAATATTTCATGTGGTTCTATTGGTTATAATTCAAACATCTGATAGCCAAATTAAGCAAACATGGGCTCGCTGGAAATCTCAGAGCATGAGGAATAATCTAATGAGGCTTTTTCAGACCAAATTTGATGACTATAACTAGGTAAACTTTAATCCCTTACCCTTTTCATAAACCTATTCTCTTAATTGGTTCGACTTCTTGTCATTTTATACTAATTTTAACTAGCCATCGGGACCATGAGACAACTAGCCCACCATCAAACTTCTCGGACCTTCTTTGTTCTATGACCCGACCACCAGGACATCGGACCAATGAACCACCGAGCCCCAGAAAATTTAAGAATGCACCTTTAAATGTTAACTCTGATCCGGTTTAACTAGGCATTGGGAACCAAGAATTCTCCTTCAAACATCCTACCGCAATCATGAATCTAGTATGGTTTAATTGGCCACTTGACACTAGGAATTTAAATCCATTGAGACACTTTACAACTTGTCTTTTCAATGGATTTAAGGTCGGTTTGGTTACCCTTTGGTTTCGGTCATAGATCTCTTGCAATGATCAAATATCATGTCTTATTTAGCTAAATGCACACTCATGGACACTCTACCATGTCACTAGATCCATGATTCTCCACCGGCTTCAAACTACAGCGAAGTTCATAGGAACTTTGTTCCTAATTCTCAATCTCTCTTCTCTCTAATAAGACTATGTCATACAACCTCTTTCACACATAAACTCATTCTTTACCATAGCTACACACACAAATATTCATCGTAACCTATGCGCCCATATTCAAAAGAGTGTTTCCCCAAATATGATCTTGCAACCATCATTCATGATTTAATATTGTAGGGTATACACACATAGAACCCTGACTATCCATTCTCATATCAAATGCATTAATGCAAAATATATATGGTCTTTCACACACAAATCAGATGCATAAATACAACATTTCTATTAAAAACCTTTGTACATGAATCTATAAAACTCATAAATACCTCTCTATCTTTCTCTTGTCCCGATTTTACAATTTCGGTGCTTCTCGAGCCCTAGCCACTCCTCTCATGATTACACGATTACATATATATACAAGGAAGATAACTTCCCAATCATTTTGTATCCTAAATATCCTCAGCTAATTACTAATAATGGCATTTACGTATGTCAAATAACCACCTATGGATCAAATCTACCCACTAAATGATGGTTTACATACATATGAGGATCTTATCCTCTTACAACAACTTTGCCTTATAGAGGCTTGAATTACAAGGTGGTTTACCTAGGGTGTGATGATCCTGCATCAGAGTCCCAGGGTAAACAAATAATCCATGGACTCTTGTCCACGAGTCTCCTATTTTTTGAAGTCCACCTAGATCCCAAACTTTGTTATGTTGTTGTCCACTTACCTTGCTTTCACAAGTAATCTCAGTCAACTTTACTTTTCAATTGACTATCTTTTTCATCCAAATGTATGTCCACTTGGGAATATTTATCATAAGCTTCCATAAGTCATCTATTTCAATGTTCAACTCTTTTCTTTGTTGGTGTATGTTTCTATTGCTCAATTTTTGTTCTGTTTCTACATACAAATTTTGTATGGTTGTTACTATTCCTTCAATTCCTTCCTCTTCATCTCATATTATTCTCTGAAATCACATTGGTGCCTTGCCAATGCTTCGATTCCATTGAAATTATGTTCCATATACTTTATACCAACTTATTTTTGCTAATGTAGTTCTATAGATAAAATCTGTGTGGCCTTTGTTTCCAACTTTGTATAATCTTCATAAATCTTGGGATTTTCTAGCCACTCCTCCAAAAATTCAACTCTTCATATAAATATCTTGGCACTTCATTTGAGTGCTACCCTTCTTCATGATTTATAGTACCTGCAATCACACATACACACAAAAAATCAGTTTGAAAATAATGAGACTCTTTGGTATTAGTTGATGTTGTTAGCACTTCGTAATTTCTCTAGGTTGAGGGGAGAAATCGCAGAGGTAACCACAAACCACTTCTAGGTCAGAATCTATCCCTTCTAGCCTTGAAGAGGGCTCTCTCACTTAGATTACTCAAAAAATAAGATATTAGGATAGGTAATAAGCTCAACAAAGTTGATTTTTTAAAGGTCTATTGATGAGAAAAGAGACAGAACTATTGGGCATGGAGACATGTCAAATCAATTTTCTGTCTAATGAGATGATGAGAAAATAGAGGGTTTTTTTTACAGGGGAGAGGTAGGAAGCTTTGGTGGAGGATTCAGATCATATTGTTACAGTATTTGAATGTAGAAAGGGTTAAATACAAACACATTAGAGCATCAAACCAAGGATGAATTCTAAAGTGATGCTTTAAGCTGAAAACATTGATAACTTGGCAAAACTGAAATAAAGCACCATTAAGATGAATTATGGATCAAACATCTGGTTTTTCCAAACAATAAGATACATATTAAAGGAATGTAAACACATAATATCACTTACAAATCAAAGGAGCACAAAACCACCAAAATTATGACACAGGAATCCCTGCGAATCACCAGTTATTCCATTCATTCACTTGGAAAAAATTACAATGCACAAAAGTGTTTCCTCTCTAATATGACCAACCCTCTTCACATTTAAATCATAAAAATATATAGAAAAATTATTCCCCAGGATTAGGAGGTCGAATTCGACAACCTAGCCAAAAATAGAAACAAATCCCTCAAAGTTCTGAACTGTCTACCATGAAAAAAGGGTTGGACTGCTGAACATACGGGTCAAATCAGACACTTATATCGCCCAAAATATGATAGTTGTGAAAAAACTAAAAGATTTTATTGTATATGATCCCTTATTGAGTAAAACCCTCTCTTGGTTTTTCCAAATTCATCCCCATATTTCCAAAACATTTACCGCAAAAACATGACAAAAACATGAAAAATGGAATCCTGAAAAATAGAGCTCAGAGATGGCTTTGATTCTCCCAATTCTTGATACTTGTGAAAAAACTAACAGATTTTATTGAATTTCATCCTGTTTCAGAGAAAAACCTCTCTCGGTTTTTCAAAATTCCTTATGGTTTTCCCGAAAACGCTCTTTGAAGACAGGTGGTCAAACTGTGCGAAAAGCAGTTTTTGAAGGGGGAAAAGTGGATTCCGGACCCCTAGGGTGGTAAGTGGTATAAGGAGGGGGGGGTCCAAAATCACATGGTGGTGACAAGTGTCCAAGCTGGTTTCAATTTTAGGACCCCCTCTTGGTTGAGTGACGTAAGGGGGAGGGGGGTCTGGAATATGGGGAAAAGGGTTTTAGACTTAGGATTAAATTTGTTTTAGTTTTTATTTAATTGTTTTTTTTTAACGTTTTATTTTGTTTTATTTTAATATCGTTTTGTTTTATTATGTTTTGTATTATATTTTGTTTTATATTTTATTTTATATGTATTTTTATTTTTTAAATGGTTTTGTTTTTTAGGTTTTGTTTTTTAAGTTTAATTATTTAATTAATTATTGTTTATTAGTTACAAACATAGGTGTCAATTAATTATTAATTAATAAGTAATTAATTTATTATTAACAACCCTAGCCTAGTTTTACTAATCTAACTATACTTAATATTACTACTAACCTAATTAAATTAACTCTACTATGCTAATTAATATTAACAATGCCACGTCCTCGAGGTGTAGGATAGTCAGTGACAGAGTGTCTTGTTAAGCCACTCCGTGTTGAAAAGTCACCGGTTCGAAACCCGCGGGGACAAAAAATCCAACCATGTTAAGGGTTGGTGTGGCTCAGGCCGGGTGCGATCCCTGGGTGATTTTGATGGCTTAGATGCCCCTGAGTCACGGTTTCTCAAGCCAAAGGTTAATCCCGATGCCAAGAAGGTCCGGACCAATTAACAAACAAAAAAAATATTAACAATGCCACTAACCATTTATTATTAACCTATTGTTTTTTAGCCTAAGCTTGTTTATTCATGTAGGGACAAAATTGGCGGACGAGTGAAGAAATGGAGGGTGAGGGAATGAAATGTGCAGCGGGGTGATGAAGGATCAGGTGAAATGGATGGAGGGAGAAACATAATCAACTGGGCCCAACAAGCCAGGTGTCTTCATCATGAGAGCAATGCCAAATAGGTAGCTGAAGAATCAAATCACCTATGATTATAGAACCCTAACATAGGCTCCACTTGGGGATGGTAGCTCTTTCAAGAGGTGACAATAACCACAGAACTTTGAACACGCAGATTAGTGCTTTATCCGTTGGGCTGATCCCAAAACTTTATTCACAACTTGTACATGTCCTAATCCTTCAACTGAAACCAAATCAAAATAAAGACTAAAATTTGAAATGCACGCTAAACTGGAAATTGTACTACAATTTGAAATTGATATTGAAAAAAATTGTTGAAAGGGATGATGAAAGAGCTGAGCTTATTTGCACACTGCTACCTACCCTACACTGCTAGAAATCATGTTGACTCAAATTATACAAAAATTCCAATGAAGCTAGTCAAGTAGTTGCTAAAACAAGTGGATTGCTTAACTACTTTTCAGCACAATCAAAAGGACAACTTGACCTTTTGTCCACAGAATCAAAACTTCAAAGTGTAATGGCCACTGCTGAAAACATGATTGATCATTTATGCTGAAAAAATATTCCATGTAGTCTTCTATGGGATCAGGAAAGACATGACCTATTTCTTGAATTTCAACAAATTTATGGTCATAATTGGGTATGGCACATATACTTTTTATATCATTATACAATTCCTGATATGGTTGCAAAGTTTCTGCCGAACTTTGAAATGAGACTCTTGTTGAACAAGACCATGAAGTTGGCTGCCTAATTAAGTCTATATCATAACTGATTTTAAGCTCATAGTTGGTCAATGGAACATGACTTGGACAACACAATTCATCCAACACATCAACTATTGGATCATGTAGGAACTTGGATGACTGTTTCATTGGTTCCAATGACACTTCATAATTTTCTATGTGCTTATCATTTAGGACATGATCAATATTCTTCTTTAAAAACTGAAATGAATTAAAGATTAATGGTACATAATTATTTTGGATTAACTCATATTATGTTTCAGGCTCTAAGATTTCATCTGAAATTTGAAAATCAATGTAGCTCAAGGGTTGCAATCCTGGGTCTAGAAAATCTTCCATATCATCAATGACATCTTCAACGGATTGATCAGAACATTCTCCATCCCTACTATTGACAACTTGATTATAGTTTTCTCTCAGAAACTGAAATGAAGAGAAACATAAGGGTAAATCCTTTCCACTTACTCTGAGATTTTCTCCATTTTTCACATTGTTGTCATAATTTATATGCACATGTTGACTGTCATATTTGAGTTGCAACTGATCTTCTTTCTCCCAACAATATGTTGCTAATGGTTTTGAATAATTCACCTTGGTGTAATCCTCATCATATTTATCATACTTGGGTAGATCATCCATAAAAGAAATGTCATCAAACATACACATCATATCATCTGATTGCTCTTCTACAAGCTGAGTTGGAGTTTCATCTTTGACTATGTTGTTAATTGAATACATGAAATAATCATTTTCCAATCCATGATACTAAGGGTGAGCTACAAAGTGTTTGGGAACAATGACCCTTTCTTTCTCTGTAACCAATGGAACATTATTCCCTTGAACAACAAGTTCATTTCCCATGATGATTTTTTGTATCATTACTTTCATTGTGCTGGCTAGAATGTCCAGTTCAACTTCTAAAGATTTCAACTGCTCCTTTGCTATTTTCTTCCTTTATTCTGCCTTGATCTTCGACCTTTTGATCAGTAAATTAGCTTCTACATTAATTGCACTATCCTGCATTTCCTTGATTTTTGTAGTGTCCCTTTCTCTCAATTGAAATTCCATATCTGGATCAAAGGCATCTGGGTAGTGTAAGAGAGCTAAACCAGGAGGAGGTTTTATATCAGCAGGCATTGAATTGTAAACTTGATTGAATCTGGCTGAAAAGTGTTGCACCGTTTCTCCTGGATGTCTTTTCAAATGATCATATTCTTCTAAAATGAAAAAAAGATTTCTCTTGATCTCCCATTTACCAAGGAATACTTCTACAAACTGATGAAAATTGGATATGCTTGTAGCTGACAAACTTTTGAACCATTCCTTAGCTCTATCTTGCAAAGATAGAGAAAAAAGTCTGATGCAAAAATCATTTTTCTCAACCTCAAAAAGATCAAGAAAATTATCAAAACCTTGAATGTGTTTCTCAGCAGTGATGTTACCATATTATCCATCAAACCTGGGAAGATATTTGTAATAATTTTTAGGGAAATCATGGAGTGTAGGAGGTAATACAAGGGGCTTGTATATATCTGGAAAATTTACAGGTGCAGGAGTATGTACAAGAACTATAAGATCAGGCCTAATATTTGGAGGCTCATCAGGTTGGATATGATCAATATCAGTTTCAATAATATGGTCTTGGCCGAGATCATAAAAAGAGAGGAAATAATTAAAAATAAAACCTATTATGTCTTGGATAAAATTCCAACTTGCATACCTGATCTTTTCAGATTATCTTGTCATGTTTCAGGTTCTTCCTCCAGTGGAGTCTTTGAAACTGATTGGAGTTTATTGGAGTCTCCAGGTGGATGATTCAACCTTATTGTGTCTAATCACTATCCACCATCAGTAATCATATCTGGGACTTGATATGATTTTATGAGGAAGGTTCCCCAGTATGGTCGCCACTATGTTAGCACTCCGTAATTTCTCCAGGATGAGGGGAGAAATCACAGAGGTAACCAAAAACCACTTCTAGGTCAGAATCTATCCCTTCTGGCCTTCGAGAGGGCTCTCTCACTTAGATTACTCAAAAAATAAGATATTAGGCAAGGTAATAAGCTCAACAAAGCTGATTTTTTAAAGGTCTGTTGATGAGAAAAGAGACAAATCTATTGGGCATGGAGTCATGTCAAATCAATTTTCTGTCCAATGAGATGATGGGAAAATAGAGGGTTTTTTTTACAGGGGAGAGGTAGGAAGCTTTGGTGGAGGATTCAGATCATATTTTTGCAAGAGGTGAATGTATAAAGGGTGAAATACAAACACATTAGAGCATCAAACCAAGGATGAATTCTAAAGTGATGCTTTAAGCTGAAAACATTGATAACTTGGAAAAACTGAAACAAAGCACCATTAAGATGAATTCTGGATCAAACATATGGTTTTTCCAAGAAATAAGATACATATTAAAGGAATTTAAACACATGATATCACTTACAAATCAAAGGAGTGCAAAACCACTAAAATTCTGACACAAGAATCCCTGCGAATCACCTGCTATTCCATTCATTCACTTGGAAAAAATTACAATGCACAAAAGTGTTTCCTCTCTAATCTGACCAAATATCTTCACATTTAAATTATAAAAATATATAGAAAAATTATTCTCCAGTATCAGGAGGTCGAATTCAACAACCTGGACAAAAATAGAAACAAATCCCTGAGAGTTCCGAACTGTCTGCCATGAAAAAAGGGCCGGACTGCTGAAAATAGGGGTCAACTCAGATGCTTGTATCGCCCAAAATATGATATTTGTGCAAAAAATGAAATATTTTATTGTATATGAGCCCATATTGAGTAAAATCCTCTCTTGGTTTTTCCAAATTCATCTCCATGTTTCCAAACATCTACCACAACAACATGACAAAAACAAGAAAAATGGAAGCCTGAAAAATAGTGCTCAGATATGGCTTCGATTCTCCCAATTCCTGATACCTTTGAAAAAAATGAGAGAGGTTATTTAATGTCAGCCCGTTTTAGAGAAAAACCTCTCTCAGTGTTTCAAAATTACTTTTGTTTTTCCAGGAAACTCTCTTTGAAGACAGGTGGTCAGACTGTGTGAAAAACGGTTTTTGAAGGGGGGAGAGTGGATTCCGGACCCCCCTAGGGTGGTAAGTGGTATAGGGGGGGTGGGGGGTCTGAAATTACATGGTGGTGACAAGTGTCCAGTATGGTTTCAATTTTCATACCCCCTCTTGGTTGAGTGACGTAAGGGAGAGGGGGCTCCAGAATATGGGGAAAAGGGTTTTAGACTTATGATTAAATTTGTTTTAGTTTTTATTTAATTGTTTTTGGCCTTTTTTTTTTTTTTTTTTTATTTTATATGTATTTTTATTTGTTTTAATTTTTAAATGGTTTTGTTTTTTTTAGTTTAATTATTTAATTAATTATTGCTTATTAGTTACAAACATAGGTGTCAATTAATTACTAATTACTATAAATTAATTAGTAATTAATTTATTATTAACAACCCTAACCTAGTTTTACTAATCTAACTACACTTAATATTAATATTAACAATGCCACTAACCATTTATTATTAACCTATTGTTTTTTAGCCTAAACTTGTTTATTCATGCAGGGACAAAATTGGCAGAGGGGTGAAGAAATGGAGGGTGAGGGAATGAAAGGTGCAACAGGGTGATGAAGGATTGAGCGAAATGGATGGAGGGAGAATCGAAATCAATTGGACCCAGCAAGCGAGGTGTCTTCATCATGAGAGCAATGCCAAATAGATAGTTGAGGAATCAAATCACCTATGATTATAGGACCCTAACAAATGCTTCTTTAATCTCTTCTCCTTGTTGATTTGAGCACTCCATCAACTCTCATTATATTTCTCATCCACCTCATCCTCTTTTTCTCCAAGGATTGGCCCTTGTTCTAGTTCACAGATGTGAAATTTTGTCTCTTCTTCCATGGATCATTGTCCATACTCAAATACATTGAGTTTCTCGTCTCTTATGATCCAAGCACTCAACCCATGCCTCAACTTTTGTCTCATCTTCCTTGTAATTAATTGCTTGATAGACCACTTGACCATTCTTCTTCAAAATCCATCCACGTCTCTAATATTCTCCAACTCCCTCTTGTAGCAACTTCATCATAACACTAAGTTATTCCTTTATCTAAGCTATCTCTTTGTCAAATTCCTCATTACTAAAAATTTTGTGGCTTCTTTCCTCTAAACCCTTCATTTGATTCTCTCTATTCATATTCATCTCTTTCTCTCTGAGCTTCACAATGCTAAAAAATGAGCTACAAATAGCCTCTACGGTAATAGGTCTTTTTCACCCTTCTACAAAATAACTCACCAAGTTTCTCTCCTGAACCTGGACTTTTGGTATCTCTGGTTCTCTCTACTAGAACTCTTTGATATTTCTCTTCTCCTCTAGGCTTTTGCACTTCTACTCACAATCTCCTAGGAGATTAACCTACTCTTCTCTAGATTCAATGGTTGTAAGGGTTTCTTCCACAAATTTCACATTCTCTTCTACTACCACCTACATAAACAAATCATGCTACCAAGGTTACAATAAAAAAAACATGATCATCCTTCAGACCTTACCTGATCTGTCTCTACGACCTCTTCCAATCTCACAGTTTTACCCATCTCTCTCTTGTTGAAACTACTTTCCTTTCATTGTAATGAATTCACTAACTACATGATACTCCTGCTATGATACCAATTGATAAATGTGACTAGGTCAAATTTAATCCCTTATCCTTTTTGTAAACATCTTCTCTTAACCGGATCGACTTCTTGTCATTTTATACTATTGCTAACTAACCATTGGGACCATCAGACAACCGACCCAATAGAAAAATTATCGGACCTTCTATGTTTTATGACCCGACCATTGGGACACCATACCATCAGACCACCAGCCCACTAGGCCCTAAAAACTTAATAATGTTCCTTTAAATGTTCACTCTGGTCCATTTTAACTGACCATCAAGAACCAAGAATCCTCCTTAAAAAATCCTCCCATAATCCTAGGTCCGATCCTATTTAACCAACCACTAGACACTAGGAATATAAATCCACCGGGACATTTTACGACTGGTCTTTTCAAGGGATTTAAGGTCGTTCTGGTTACCCTTCGGTTTCAGCCATTGATCTCTTATGATGATCAACAATCATATCTTCTTCAGCTGAATGCACACTTGTGGAAACTCTACCACATCATCAGATCCATGATTCTCCATCGGCTTTAGACTATGGAAAATTTCATAGTAACTTCATTCATGATTCTTGATCTTGCTTCTCTCTAACAAGGCTATGTCATACAACATATTTTACACATAAAATTGTTCTTTACCATATCTACACACATAGAGATTCATCATAACCTATGCACCCATATTCAGAAGGTTGTTGCCCCAAATATAATCTTGCAACCATCATCCATGATTTAATATTATAGGGTATACACACATAGAACCCTTACTATCCATTCTCATATCAAACACATTAACATAGAATATAAAGGGGATTTCACACATAACTCAAATGCATAAATACAACATTTCTATTAAAAACCTCTATACATGAATTATATAAAACTCAGAAATACCTCTCTATATTTATCCTAGCCCGATTTCACAATTTGGGTGATTTTATGGTCATGGTGACTCCTCTCATGCTTGCATGATTACATATATATACAAGGAAGAGAACTTCCCTGATCATTTTAGATCCTAAATATCCTCAACTAATTACTAACAATAGCATTAAACACTGTCAACTAACCACCTATGGATAAAATCTACCCACTAAATATTGGTGTACTTACATACAAGGATCTTGTCCTCTTACAACAACTTCACCTTCTAGAGGATCGAATTACAAGGTGGTTTACTTAGTGTGCAATTCTCCTGCATCAAATTGATCTTTAATTGCTTTAATTTTAAACAGATTTCAAAGTCCCTTCTATTTTCTAGAATTATTCATTTATCATTGTGTTTTATCTTATTCATATTTTGGTAGGAAAACAGAAGGAAGGTTGCACGAGGTGTCTAAACAAGTATACAAATCATGAATATGGATGATATTGACAAATCAAGGATACAAAATGCATGAAGTTTTTTTATGTGGAATTGAAGGAATATGAATCAATCAGAGAGAAAGCTTAGAAAACAACAACTTTTGTAACTAAATGTATTTAATCTCCTTCTTTCAAGTGATTGAATAGAAGAAATGAAGCTATAAAAGGAACAATCGATCTATAGCGTAGGAGTTGGAAACTAAGGACTCAAACTTGTTGCTTTTATTAATTTGAATTTAAATTTGAAGACCCAATCTTTTGGAAAATTACTATTTTAGTAAAGTGAAGATTGTGCGATTGCACTTTTGTTAAATCTTGCAAATTCCTATACTCAGGTTTTATGTGAACTTTTTTCATAACTCCATTTATTTGTCAATTGATTGTATATCAGATAAGAGATGCATCACTATTATCGAGATTAATTTTATGATTGCTAACAATTAATGTATTTGAACTTACAGTTGAACAAGTTTTACAAACTTTTTCTAAACAAACTATCACTCATCATTCTTCTTCATATCTAATATTTATGTTAAGTTTTGATTTAGTAGTGAAAAGAAAATATATTCATGTGTAATGAATATATTATTCTTTTATTATACTATGAATGGATTAATGTCATTCTGCAACTGATTTATGAAATTGTTATTTTTCATCTTTCAAATTTCCAAATATATAAATTTATCTTTGACTACAAATTGTATGTGGATATAATTTTTGTGATCTTCTTTAATTCATAATAATAACCATGCTTAATAATTCTTTAGGATCATGGGAATTAATCATTCTTATCTGCATCATTTAATCTTTACGAATTTCTCTCAATTGAGATAGGATAGATACATTAAATAAGTTTTCTTTTCTGCAAATTAGAGTAAAACACCACATATTACAAATCTAAAATGATTAAGTCTCCTATCAAGGAGCAACTTTCTTGAGTAGAAAACCAATCCCACATATCGGTTGGAAGTTACCATCCCAAACAAAAATAGGTCTAATTGGGACATGTAATTCAGTATCTATCCCTTGTTGCAGGAAGGAATTTTTTCGCCTGTCAACAAGTCCTTATTTTTTCAGCTTTTCAAACTTCCTTGTTTTAATTACAGTCTTAACTGGTTATAATCATTTTTTGAAATTTGGTCTAGTTTCCCTTCAAGGGAAGTCCAACAAACATGGATTTTTTTGTAACTTGTTTGCTAGAAATTATCATGCCTCGAGCATTTGGAAAAACCTTCATATCTATACATTTTGTTAATTTTTAAATAGAAAAACCCTTACAAAAAAATATAAAGAGAGCAATAAAAAAAATACCGTGTGTGATTAATATTGAGAAACATTTTAATGGTTTAACAAAGGAAGATAATTCTTACCTAAGAAATTGTAATCAAGAGTTGACTGCTAGAATCAAGGAATTAAAAAAATGAGAAACATTGCAGTCAACATGTAGCTAAAGATGTCAAAACAAAATTTAACAAGAACTTATTAGAAAAAGATGAATAAATTTCTCACATAAAAGATAATAGTAAAAAAATAATGGCACAAATCAAGAAGTCAAAAGATAAAACACAATACAATTATAAATTAGGACAAAAGAATCAACATCTCAAAAATAAGTTGTCAAAAAACAATGAAGAAAATTTATGCCTAAGGAACCTTAATTATAGGTTGCTTGAACAAATCAAAGGTTAAAAAAGGAAAAAACCAGAGAATTCAAAACCCATAAACAAAGGTGACAAGAAAAAAGACCTCAAAAAAAACTACAAGCACCATAGAAAGGGAATTATGACTTACAAGCAAAGAATCAAGTATCGATTCAACAAGTTATCACAATTAAGTGCGACCAAGAATCTCAGGAGAAGCAAGATACAAATAGAAAAATTGATAATATCTTGTTAGATAAAGAGAAGAAAATTAATCGTTTGAAGAATCATAATCAAATCTTACTTACAGAAGTAAAAACATTAAAACGTAAGGATATATCAATCTTGAAAGTAGACAAGGAATATCCATGGATGTGAGTGAATTGAGAAAGTTTTTAAAATTTGAAAATGTAGATAAAGCGACCTCAACAAAAGGCATCAAAACTAGAAATCAAAGTGTCATTACTAATGAAGTTTTATCAATGGAAGAGCATCTAGAAATTGAGTTCGAGAAACAATTTGATGACACGTCCACTTTCACATATTTAGTAATGGTTGAAGTTCCATTGATCACCACTGATAAAGTCGTTGATGCACCAACGAATAAAAAAATATCAAATATCAACATGTAGAATCTACTATATCATGAAGAGTTTAAACCAAATATTAAGGAGGATTAACTTATCAGGTTACCACATCGACATCCTAATTATAAAAATTGTAGCACACAAGAATCAATATATCAATGGTAGCATTTTTCTTACATACCGAATCACTCAAACATTAATACATCTTGAAGTCAACAATAAACAAGATCGAATCTAGACTCTTATCATCGGAGAGTTCTATAAAAAATCCATTAGGTTGGATTGATCATTTTTCAATGTGACAATCTTGTTCAAAAGTTCAAATATCATATCACCTCATGTTCTCAACCTTATTAAATAAGTGAGTTACAAGAAGTTGATTCATTATGTTAGAAGAAGTTTCCGTTACCTATAGTTTGAGGAAAAACATTTTTTAAGGTGGGGAGACTTGTAATATACCTAAGGTATATTACATCTATTATTATATTGTAACAAATAAATATAATGTTATAATAGTCATAGGACAATTGTTATGTAATGTAGTCATTAATATGTAATAATGATAAGTCATTCCCTTTTCCAAAGGACATGACTTATCATCCTTACATGTATTTATATGTATCCCCATTGTATCTCAAGAACATGTCAATTAATAATGAAGAATAATTATTTATCCCTTGAGGAATACATGGATTTATCCTTGTTATAATGGATGATTAGGCAAAGTGACCAATAGGCCCACTCTAGAAAACCCATCTATATATATGGAAATAGGCCCTAAATCACCTTTTTCCTTAGGCATGCAAAATATATGCCAAGAGACTGTAAAAAGACCCCTTTTTCCTCTATTTTTGGCCTATAAGAATTCTATTAATATATTTTCTAATAGTAAAAGATGAACTTTATTTGAGAACTAATAAGAAGCATAAAACACGTGGATAACTTGCAAAATTTTTGGAAATAACAATGAGCTTTCCAACAAAACAATGATCCTTGTATTTCCATTGTTGGAGCTTGAATTGTACCCTTTCTAAGTGTCATTCCTTCACTCATGGAAACATGTTAATCCAAGGGAGATAGTAAGGTATTTGGGAATCCCTTTTGAAATAGGTAAACCAATTCTTAACAATTTAATCACAAAGTTACTCAATCCATATATAATTTAAAGATGTAAGACCTACTGTAAACTTCTAGATAACTTTAATGAAAAAATAATTTATATTCTTCATGCAGAATTGATAGTCAAAATTATAGTAAAATTAGCATAAAAGATGCTTATACCTACCTCTTAGAAATGTTTTAATGCAATAGTTGTATGTAGTCCAAAGTGAAAATCTAAAGTATGAAACACTTAAAATTTGTAATAATGTATTACTTATCCATAGCCTAAATGAAAAAGAGAAGTGACAAGACTACTCCATGCCTTTAAAAGTTGAAGTATAATTGGATAGATCTAGGTGTTAGTGTTAGATTGTGAGTCCCTAGACAATCACAAAGTCCAAGAGAAAATTGATATGAGTTGTAAACCTCATCTATTCATGAGGTGGTGTCATGACCTTTGATGAGTTTTCAATGAGATATAAATCTAGATTTGATCAATCTATGTACTATAAATTCATATCATCAAATCAATTCAATGTGCATTAGAATGGATTAAGACCTTTTCTTCCATTTATTGTCTAATCTTTCTTGTTCTCAATTCTTAACATGGTATCGGAGCCATGGTGAAGAGAGGTTGACAATATGAGAGCCCTATATTTCTTAAGGAATAAATCAACCTATGAGAGTTATCTGAATTTTCAAATTGGTGGATAATAAGCCACGATAGGCATGCAAATGTTGTGAAGAAAGAATGATACACTAAAGGAGAACATTGTTTGCATATCAAGTAATGCTATGGATCATAGATGGAATAATGAATATGTTACAAACATCTAAAATATCACAGATTAGTTTTTCACAGATTAGTTTTTGGATTCCATTTTCAATCCTTGTTGTGATCTTGAATCTGCAATATCAATCTATAATCTGTGGTAAATATGATTGATAAATCAAAGGTCCATTGTGAGACATGCTTTATATCTTACGGATTTAGAGTGAAAATCGTGATTTATTATATCATTGCATATCATATTGATCTGGGTCTTGAAATTTCTGTTAGATTGGATCTAGGGATTACAGAGCAGAAAGCAGATCTATTATTTTAAATTTAGTATGATTTGTTGAAAAATCACTGTCTTGATGTGTCTATGGCATGAGATCTATGTCTAAATATGCATGAAATGTCCTATTTGAATCCTTATGATAGATGTAGTTTTGCACATTGAAAAAAAATCAGTTGATTATTTTTTAAGAGATCCTTCAGCAAATACATATATATAGATCAATCTGCTGCCATAATACATGTATATGCTCTCTTAATATATGTCTTAAAGATCACAGAACTGAATTGAATAACCTCAGATCTGCACCAGAATTTGTTAACATGGAAATTGATCTGCAATATGGATATTGTTGAGTTGAATATTGATGGATTCATATTCATACATGATACACCTGCTGCATGAAGTTATGCAATACCACGAGAAATTTCTGCGCCATATCTTAAGATCCGCTCCAATTTAAGGTGACCCTCGTTGTGCTGCATCTTTTCCTGCACAAAAATCATGCATTTTTCCGTCACCATATAGAGTAGGAAACAATCAATCTGCACCAAAACCATAATTTTTTTTTTTTAAGCAAGTTTCTGGATGCTTGAACTGTTCATTCAGCATGAAGCAGGTAATAATAATCAGGTTTGTTCAATGGGATTCCCCTTGAGATGAGTTGATATGAGAGTGTGTGCCTCCACCATATATGGTGAGTCCCCATGCAATCTGACACCAAGAATCGATCCACATCTCTAGACTATATCGCTCCTTGCAAAATCGTAGTTCCCTCTATCCCAACAGGAAATCATGCCATAATTCCATCCATCTTTCAACCCTGCTCCCTTTGGTTCACTCCCATGTGCACCAACAACCAACAACCTGCATAATAACAAGCTCTACATTTTGTAAAGCCATAGCTTCCACAATGTAATGTCAAAGAGCACATGGCCCACATGCAAGCGTCCCATGCAAAGGAGGTATACGTATTTTTTCACATGAAATTTGATTATATTGAAACATGTACAACAAAATAATGAATGGAGTGAAGCTTATGATTAATTTATATTTTCTTAGGCTTTGAGTAAAAGTCACTATTAAATCAAATGAAGGTGATTATGTTTCATATACAAAG
>JASDQU010737574.1:93491-108204 GCA_032191745.1 Picea mariana | reverse complement strand
TTCCTTCAGTAGATTTGAATGGTTTTACAAAATCAACATTTACATTCTTGCCTCTAGATTCAAGATGAGTCGCTTGCACACACACCTCATCTAAACTAGTAGGATTAAACATAAGAATGGTATGTCACAAATAACTATGCAAACCACCTATATACTTAAGCAACCTCTCTTGAGTATCCAATGATATTCCCAACAACAAAGCTCTTTTGCGAAACACCTGTGTATAACTTTGAACAATTTGTCCTTTTAACTGTCTAAAGTTCTGCCATGACATAATAGCTTGTTGCATGTAAGCTAGAGGATAAAATTGCTTTCGTAAAGTGGATGTAAAATCAAGCCATGAAGAGAGAGTCTTACCAAACTTCTTAAGATCTTGTTTTGTCCTTCTTTCCCACCAAACAAGGGCGGTTCCTCCCATATTGAGACTAGCAAGTTGGATCATAGTCTCTTCATCTATGATTCTCTATATCCTGCAATACACTTCAATTTGTCTTATCCAATTATCTAAATTTTTTGCATTTAGTTCTCCATCATACAAAGGCAACTCAAACTTAACATCAAGTTTTAACAAAGGCATATTAGACTTATTCTTATGTGTTTTTTTTTGTATGGTAGATGTTGTAGGGTGAGAACTAGCATTTGATGTAGAACTGGAAAAAGAAGGAGAAGATGGTGGTGAAGGTGGCGTAGGAGGAGGCTTTGAAGTCTCTCCTTTCCCTTCACTTTTACCCTTCATTAAGATCTCTCCCAAGGCTGGTTTCTTTCTCTCCAAGAAATCCTCATATAGCACTTTGACCATTTCATACATGGAGAAAAGTGCATCTTCTAGTTTCTTGGTTCGTGGAGAAAGCTCTCCTTCTGAAGCCATTCTTTTCTTCCTCAACAATAGTTCTATCTCAAGAATGAATTCAACCAATGATCCTTCTACTTTCTGAGATTTGGATCTTGTAAGCATCCACCCTGCACTTGTTAAACCTTCCAAAACAACCAAAGCTCTGATACCAAAACACTTGATCCAAAAATGGAAGGAATAATAAACAATTGTCTTATTTAGATGCTTAAATTTGTTTAAAGAGTTCAGCTATTAATTAATCATGCTGTAAAAATAGAGATATGAACAACAACAAAAGAGACAAAGACAATAAGAGCTTGATAACAGAGTTCACCAATGAGTGGCTACGTCTCCGGGCCCGCTTCCAAGTGAAGGACCTCTTTATTAATCTTCAAATGCTCAAGTTATTTACAATGGCTCCTTGTTGTTACATAACATGCTTCAGATCTTCTATGTAAGACCTCCTTGCTTAGCTCATGCATGCCTCATCAAACTCCTCTCACAAACATGACAAAAAAATGTCTCTCAAAATATGAGAAAAGACCAAAATACATAAACTGCTCCTCAAATTCCCTGCATCAAAAAGTTTCCCTCAAACTCCAAAAGGCCTGGTTTATATAGGTTTTAGGCTCAACAAGAGAAGCCTAACTTTTCATAAAGATCTGGCCTCTTTCTGGGATCAAACCCCCCTCCAAATGGCCAAGATATCCTAAAAAAACCACTTTCTGGTCATAATATCAGGCAAAATACCAAGTATGGGCTAAATATAAGCCAAAAAACCCACTTTTAATAAAAAATGTACAGAGTAGCCCCCAAGGCTGAGTGCACGCCCCAAATACTCGGTCATATGCACTCATATGGCCAAGCGTTGGCCCCTTAAACACGCTAGCTCCTGTTTTTTAGGGCGCATGACATGGAACCTTACATGTAAACGTGACCGCACCCCTTTTCTGTTGACCTGTGGTCACAATACCACATGAAACCATGGGCTGGGGCTTATCCCCAGCCCCTTTCATGCCAACCTTAATTCAATACAAAGCTTATATAATATATATTTGACTTATGTTAATAAGTCCTATGTATGGCGAATTGGTGTTGGAGCTCTTCCAAAGGCTTTGGCTTGGTGGGTGGTCATGGGTTCAAAACCCATGGACCCCAAACAATTTTTTAAAACTTGCCAATGTGTTCTGACTGGGCACCATGTGGCACCACCACATTTGACCAAAATCGCCACGTGTCCAATTTTGATTGGATCTGTCATCCACATCTGCCCAATCACTGGTCACCACTTGTTAACACCTACTTCTGCCACGTCAGCCTCATGAGATAGCTTCGGTGATGTCATGCTGACATCAACATTGACTTTTTGCCAGTTGACCTTTGACTTTTTAGCTATTTGAGAATTTGATCAGAGTACGATAACTCTCGCATATGGAGCCCATTTGAGAAAGTAAATATACTGCCGAAATCAGTGCGACAAGCCGGTCGCAATGGAATTGGTTTCATCCAATTCCGAGAACTTTTATTTTTGAGCATTTTCTGGACCTGGGAGCCTCCTACATCAGTAAATGAGGATGCATGGAGAAATTCTAGGGATGTGACACAAGACAAAACATAGAAGGTCTTATCGATGTTACACAAGATGTTGTTGATGGGCCAAATAATTACAACAAAGTTGTCGAAATCCTTGGCTTGAATTTAATTTATCAATCCAAGGACATGCTTCTTTGATGAGGTATTGTGCACTATATGTGAAACTATAGTAGTACAATCTGACTTATTATTTTAATGAATTATGTGTAACCTAAGCCTAGCTTGAATGTTTTGTTAGCTTTCTTCGTTAAGACATTATTCTCATAACCTTCACTCCCTCTTCAATGGGAAGAAGGGAAGACTATAGAGTTACTAGACAACTACTACTAGATTGAATCAAAACCTATAGAATCAAGAACCTAAGATTGATATGAAAAGGTGAGAGCATGAGGAAGAGAAGAAGAGGAGGAATGTGAAGGGAAAAGACCATTTTTTTAGTAGAAGGCATAAGGTGGAGTTGTGAAGATCGTGAATTCTATGTGGAAAGCTAAGGTTGAGAAATTCATATATTGTAAATACCCTTGAATAATGAGCATGAATAGACCATATACATCTTCTTTGTCCTTAGATGTATCAATGTTTCTTTCCTCCATTTAAGTATTCAATTTAAGAACCATAATTGATTCCTTCACATAACATACTTATTCTTTATAGAGTGCTTAGGCTTGACATGTGCATAGATAGGAGGCTTGGTGCCATTTCAAATTCCCTTGTACCTTTTGGTATTAGAACGAGGAAACACTATAATATTTTGTGTGATTTGGCACCAAAATAGCATCAATTTTTTAAGTCTATATTTGTATCCACATGGAATCATTTCTTTGATACAATGATGTTGATTTTAGAGACACTTATAGAGTCAGTAATAGATCATTTTGAGCACCAAAAAATAATTTTGGCAATACATTTTCATTTGGAGAGTATTATGAACAATTTTTCATCTTTTTTTGGTCACAATATCATTTAAAATTGTGTCCAATCAAGTTTAATATAAATTATTCAATAAAATGACATTTTCTTCCTTTAGTCATGAAATCAAATGTGAGGTTTGAGAAATGATTTTTCTTAACAATTCTCTTAATAGCTATTTCACAAATTCTTATGCTCGAATGTAGCCCCAATGTGTAAAAAGTTGGCACTACTAACCAACTAACCCTATAACACCTAACCTAGCAATGAAGGTTAAGTATGCTTAACCATGCTTGATCTTGGTTGATAAAAAATGGCTGCATATGGTTTTCCATGGTTGTTGTAACCCCAATAATGAACCAAAAACCCCTAACATGATGTCCACTAAGAAATAAGGTGGACCATACTAACATGTTTGACTATAGGTGTCCAAGGTTGATGCTACTAACCCAATAACACCCTAACCTAACCTAGTAACAATGGTTGACCTTGGTTATTAATGATTGCATATTGTTTTCCATAGTTGATGCTACCCTAAACTAATTATCACATATCTAGCAACCTCTATACATTTTTGAGGCTACAGAGTGAATATTCAATTTCAATATTCAATCTCAACATGAATATAGTCCTACAATTATTTCGATTTCAAATAATAATTATAGTCCTATAGGCAACATAAATATTCAATTTCAATCTTAAGACATGAATATAGTCCTACAATTATTTTGGCCATAATTATGCAAATTAAATCCACACACAGATAACTAAATGAACTAGAAATAATAAATTACAAAATAAAAACATTAAAACGTGGCATTTCATGACATAGTGAAATTACTTATGTTTCTGAGAAAATAATCCTCCAACTAGCTACAAATGAAGGATGTTCTTCCCAACTTTGGGCTCTTTGTCACACTTAATCTTTATATGAAAGAGGCCACCCTCGATCTGAGGCTATGAATCCATAAGGATGAATTCCTAATGTCTAGCTCTAAGTCGTCACATTCAACACACAACCATTAAAATTTCAAGGCAAGAAACCCCTCTACAATTGTCCTAATCAACCATTTATGCCCCCCTTCAGCCTACACAACACCAAAAGTGGGATCCCCTTCTCTACTAAGCAGCCCCTCAAGCTATCCCATTTCCCTTCCAACGTTCTAGCATAGGATGGTGAGCTAATTTCTTTGTTGGGAATCCAAGGATTCTTATCTCTAGGACAAGTTTTCCTCTCATAGAAACACAATTTTCACTATCAGAAGTACATTAGGCAATAGCTTCAACCTACATGAAGGTATACTACAAAGTAACATAGGGTAATATTTCCCCATATATCCCACTTGTACAATAATTCATACCATAACAATTATAATGTATACATATTCAAATTCCCAACATTATATTTGCAGGACAATCACCCACCATGTGGTCTTTAATAGAAGCCTACATTCTACATCTAATCCTAGGCTTAGAATAATTTAAACCAAGTTAATAATTAAGTATTAATAATCAAAGATTTAAGGACTTTAGGATATATCAATAGCTAACTAAGGTTTATAATCGAGGGTTTAAGGACGTAGGTTTAATAATTCACTAAGGTCATCTTCCCTTAGCCCCCTTTCACTTCCCCAACTTGTGAGAATCATAACCCCAATATATTTTTAGTCCTTCATTTGTAGCATTGGGAATTTCATATTATAATAAGGGAAAATTTAAGGGGCTATACATCTCCCAAATTCTATAGAATAAAATTATTTTACCTTAAAAATAGCCCAAAGTTTATATAAAATATATAAAATCCTTAGAAATTTGAATATTTTTACAAAAATATTGCTAAACATTTTATAATTTGCATACTAAGGACTAGTAAGATTCACCAAGTTTTCTACATTGTATTATTCCAGATATAATATAGTATGCAAAACATAAATATTTAGCAATCAATGACAGAACAACAATAATGTAACCAGATCAATATTAGAATAATACCAGAATAACACCAGAAAGAGCACCTTTATTACTGATAGCAATGTTCACTTTCCTCTTTGAGGGGGCAACCTCTTGCAGAGTAAAGCTCTATTTCAATAATCTCAAAGACAAAATTTCTCATACCCTCTACTCCTATTTATACTAAATCTATCTATCCAAAAGAACAATCTAGAGGAAGATCCTTCTAGAAGCGGAAGCTTCTATTAGGTCTTCTTACATTTGACTTATTATTCCTTATTGCTAGGCCTTATTAATATTGGTCTATATTACATGGAAATATATTATACTACCTATGTGAGGGGTTAGGGAGGTTAGGTCCCTAACATTCCCTCCCCCTTAAAAACAACCTTGTCCTAGAGGCTTGAGATGAGGAAATTGATGTAGAATGGTAGTTGGCTCCCAAGTGGCATCTATTTGAGTTGTATCTTTCCACTGGAATAACACTTCCTTGATGGTGCACTGATGAAGACGATGCTCACGCTGGTCCAAAACTGCTTATGGATGCAACCAGATGGAGCCTTCTTCATCCAACTCAAGAAGGATGGTTTGAGTTTGGAACTTAGTTCCAATCACCTTCTTTAAGCAAGATACATGAAAAATAGGATGGATCTTAGAATGACTGGGAAAAGATAACTAATAGGCCACCTATTCCACATGCTTGAGAATGGTATAAGTACCATAAAATTTGGGCTCCAATTTCTGAAAATGGTCGGCCTTGAGTGAAGTTTTCTTATAAGGTTGCAGTGGAAGAAACACCTTATCTCCTTTAGCAAATTGACATTCAGAGCGACCTTGATCTTCCTTTTGATTCATGCGATTATGGGACATGACCAAATTCTCTTTGAGGGTATGGAGAATAGCCTCTCGAACTGTAAGCGTTTGGACCTTCGAGACACCTGGAAGGTATGAGAGAAATGAAGGTGGATTTTTTCCCATATAATGCTTCAAAAAGAGTCATGCAAGTAGTTGTATGGTAAGAGATGTTGTACCACCATTCAGCTAGTGGTAACCATTGACCTAATGATTTTTCCTTTCAGATACAAAACACCTCAAATATGTTTCCAAACAATTGTTCACAACTTCAGTTTGACCATTAGTCTAGGGATGATAAGTTGTGCTGAGATGCAATTGGGTGCCCTATAGCCTGAACATTTCTTGCCAAAAATTGTTGGTGAAAGTGGGATCTCGATCAGAAACAATAGAATGAGGCATGCCATGAATCTTGAAGACATGATCCATGAAACGTTTAGCCACAGTGGAGGCGGTAAATGGGTGTTGAAGAGCACATAAATGAGAATACCTGGAAAGATGATCAATGACCACCATGATGACTGACTTATTGCCCGATTTAGGTAATCCCACAATAAAATCCATAGAGATATCCCTCTAAATAGCAGGTGGAATCAGAAGTAGTTGTAGTATGCCAGGTGTTAGCAATAAAAAACGCACTGGCATTTTTGAAAGAACGATGCCTAATCTTGTAGGGAAAATTTGAATAGCTTCCCGGGATCCAAATGTAGATTTGAAAGCACCATTGGAAATCTTAGGATTTGTAGATGTCGATCGACTATTTAAGCATGCAAAACGGACTCTCCATGACTGAGAAATTTGATTTTGAAAAAATATGCGCTTTCACCAGTGCAGAAGGCAGAATTATAACTAGTTAGCTGGTGAAAGCTCCGCCTTTCACCAGCTAAGGAGCGGATTTTCGGGTAAATTAGCTGGTGAAAGCCTGTAATGACCAGAATACTTGAAATTTCACCCAGATCAGAAATTTTCGAGCCAGAAAGAGATGAAACCTCTTGGAATAGATAGGTGGTGAATTATCAAGTCAAAATTTGAAGGCCATTCTTGGAGATGAAAGTCAAAAGGGAATTTTTTGACTAGATTTGGTCATTTTCAAGGGAAAAATGATAGGGATTTTTGGCACACATCATCAAATTCGAATTCCACTTTCAAAGGAATAGATCAAAGAGCCTTGGAAGGCTAGGCTACACTTCATCAAATTTCAACCAATGTTTGAAGACCAAAAGATAGAGATTGACCTCATCTTGAGGATCTTTCCTTATCTTTTGTAAATCAGTTTTGACTTTCTATTTTTAGAATATCAGATCCATTCTTTTAGGATCTGAAAACTAATTGTAAAAGGCTATAAATGCCTAGTTTTTCTAAAAGTCTAGGGGGGTTCAATTTTGGATACTCTTTGGCTATTGTACTAAGACACTTATTTTTCAATACAGAATCAGTCTTCTTTTGTTGTTAATGACATATTTCTTCATCTATTCCATGTTCTGTACTTTATTTCAGTTTAGCTCAGCTATTAAGAACTGTCATCTTCTTATTTAGCTCATAAACTTGAACTAAAGGAATTGTTCCTGTCTTGTATGATCCTACACACTGCTGTACTTGATTATCTAGATCAGTTTTCTCCATACCTTTTGATATTACTCTGTCTGTTCATTGATTCCTAAAAGCACTTTTTCATTCGATTGCATTGTGAGTTGTCTTCTCATTAGCTACTTTCTATTATCCTATTGATCCACACTTTCATTGTTCATGATTTATAAAGTTACCAAGCATCCTTAGCCTACAACCCTAAGGAGTTTATTGGAGTGATAACACCAGGTGTTGGAGAAATTTCTATTTTCGACACACTAGTGCAGTGGGAGTTAATTGACTAGTTCTATTTTAGACGTTCTATTTAAGATCATCACTATTATGCTATTATGCATGCATGCATTATGATATTATGCACACTCTTTCCTATATATGAGTGTATTCCACTCATTCATTGTATCATATTGATCATCATCTATGTATCAATCATCAACTCATTGGATTAGTGTGAATATATTTTCTCATTCTTCCATATTGAAATTCTCTTCCTTTCTTGATAAGATTTGTTTGTACTTGATTTAGCTAGATCTCATGTGTAGGTTTCAATGAAACATTGACATGGTATCAGAGATACGCTGCTTGGAGCAACCCAGACAAGCCAAAGAATAAGGAAAATCAAAGTTTCAGCGAGAAAAATCTGGGGTTGTACATTTCGACAGTGATTTCCCAAAAACTATTAAATTTTTGAGGAAATGGCTCGCACTAGAAGCAAATCAACCCATTCTGCAAGTGGGTTTTCAAAAGTTTGGCGAAATTATTCACCGTTTACTAAAAATGGAAGCTAGAATATCGCCTCCTGAAATTGATACGAATATGTGGTCGTACATTTCAACAATGATTTCTCCCAAAATATTAACTTTTTGAGGAAATGGCTTGTGAGAGAAGTAAATTGACCCATTACTCAAGTGGGTTTTCAATCGTTTGGTGAAATTCCTCACCGTTTTCTCAGAAAATAAGTTGCAAGATCGTCTCCTGAAATTAATACGAATTTTCACTTAAAGTGCCCTTTCTACAATGATTTCTCAGTTTTTCACTTGCAGTTGAGAGTAAAATTTTAGGGGTTCTCAAACATAGTGGGAGAGATGGATATGACACCTATTCTACAATCAAACTTGGTGGTAATATTCACACCATACAATTATTTTTATTGGAATCCCAAGGCAGAATTCCAACTCAGAAGGAAAGGACTGTACAACTTGACGATGGGGAGAGAAACAAAACCTACATCAGCAATTGAGAATATGAGATGGGCGAACCGAAAAAATGAAGCCATGGGACTTCTTCTAGAATGGATTTCAACTTATCTATGGTTTCATGTTGTCGCATGAAAGAATCCAAACGAGATCTGGACCACCTTGGAAAGTTTGTTTGGAAAGCAGGATGAGATGAGAGGTCATATGCTTGAGGTAGAGTTGAATACTTTGGATCCTAAAAGTTTTGATAGTATACATGATTTCTTTAATAATTTTAAATATTTGATATTGAGTTTATCAACTTGTGGTATTGATCAGTCTAAACAAGTGGACCAACTTATTCTAACAATCTTTGCCAAGCTAGGACCAAAACATGTTGTCTATGTTTCCACTCTCCATTTAGGAAGGTATCTCATGGGAAAACATTGGAACATTCCTACCATGGATCAATTCATTGATTCTCTCACACATGAGTAGGAAAAAATCATTAAGATGGGTCTAATCAAGGATCCCAAAGAACATGCACTCACCATGAATGATGGAAAAGGATCATCCAAACAAAATGGGAAGGAGAAACAGAATGAGAAGGAGGGATATTCCAAACCCTTTAACAATTCTTTAGGTTCCAAAGAATCTTCATATTCCAATAAGAAGAAGAAGGGAAAATGGTGCACTTATTGCAATAAGAAGAATCATGAAGAATCCACATGGATGAAGAAACATATCGATCTTATGGCATAGACGATTCAGCAAAAAAAACCTTGGAAACTTCATTCCATAGGGAGTCAAGAAGCAAAAGGAAGAATATCCTTCTCCTAAGAAAGGAAATCATCATGCTCTTGCTGCAATTAACTCCTCATCTAAATCATGGATTATAGATTCTGGTGCATCCCATCATATGGCAACGAAAGAGGAAGTTTTCTCTTCTTTGATTCCATGCTCAAGAACCCCTATTCTCATGGGGGATGATACTCCAGTAGCAGTAGCAGTAGCAGAAGAGGGGAGAGTGGAACTCCATAATGGAAGTTTTGAGAATGTTTTACATGTTCCAAAGCTTTATATGAATCTTCTCTCAGTTTATCAAATCACTCAGAAAAATAAAAATGTTGAATTTACATCAGATTCAATTTTTGTACTTGACATGCATGACAATTGCATCATTGAAATTGGTGAGGTGGATCACAAGTCAAGGTTGTATAAATTCACTAAGCTTTATGATGGTGACTCCAATTTTCTACTTATACATAAGGAGAGTACTTTGCATGCACCTCCATAGAAACATGCATATACTCTTGTGCATCCATCAGTTTCAGACACTAGAGATGATTCCATACACTCAGATTATGTACATGGAAATAAGCAGGTAGTACATCCAGATAAGAAGCAAACACCGAAGCTTCAACAGATGCCCAAGAGGGCACAGTTCACACTTCAGGCAGTAGGTTTCCTTGCAGGGAATCCATTGGATTCGAGGAGGACTCAATCTCAACGTGAGGATCCTTCTCATGTTCTTTCAGCTTTAGAACCTGGGATGCCCATGCATTTCTATATGGTTCAATCTATTGATCCGAATACCTATAATAAGGATGTGGGAAATACATTATGGAAAGCAACCATAAAAAAAGAGTATAATCACTCCTAAAGAATCATACTTGGCATTTGGTTCCACTTCCACCAGAAAGGAATATTTTCAGGCGCATATGGGTCCACAGGATCAATACTTACAAGGCTAGATAGGTTTCCAAACGAATTCATTAGATCCATAAATATTTATACATCTTCATGAAGAATTTCAGTCAACATACGTTTCAAACTTTTCGGGATCGTCTTAGAGTGAAGAACAAAGTTTCCTAGAAGCTACCTTTTATTCTTTTGATGCATTGTCTTTTGAGGGGGGGAGTTTGTTACCATGTTGTTTTCCCTCTTTTATCATTTTTATTCATTGTTCATTAGTTTCATTGTACATGAGTACCTAATATGGCTTAGTATCCAAGACTCATTTTTACTCCATAGTGATGTTCAAGGGGGGTGTTGGAGAAATTTCTATTTTCAGCACACTAGTTCAGTGGGAGTTAACTGACTAGTTCTATTTTAGATCATCATTATTATGCTATTATGCATGCATGCATTATGCTATTATGCATGTTCTTTCCTATATATGATTGTATTCCACTCATTCATTGTATCATATTGATCATCATCTATGTATCAATAATCATCTCATTGGAGTAGTGTGAATATATTTTCTCATTCTTCCATATTGAATCTATCTTCCTTTCTTGATAAGATTTGTTTGTACTTGCTTTAGCTAGATCTCATGTGCAAGTTTCGATGAAACATTGACACTAGGAGCTTTGACTGTTTTTTCCTTGTTACATTGACAAACATCACATTCTACCACAAAAGTGTGAATGTCATGTTTCATACCATCCCAGAAAAAAGAATGTTTGACCCGGTCATAGGTTTTGGTAAACCTTGAGTTCCCAGTAGTGGGTGTATCATGAAGCTTAGAAAGTATTTTGAAATTAAGTTGTGATTGTTTACTTAAATACAAATGACATTTGTAGTGAATCTCATCATTATGCTAAGAGTACCCTAGGGAAACTGGAGAACTGTCCTGCAATTGTTGGATCAGATGCAAAATTTTGGGATCTTGTAGCCATTCCTAGATAACAACTTGGAGCCAATATGGTACAATGAATGAGAGGGAAAAAAGGGACCCTTCAACTTCATATTTTATTGGAAGAGAATCAAAAACCACATTTTTTTTTCCTTTCTTGTAAATGATCTCGTAATCCTATCCAAAGAGCTTAGCCACCCATTTTTGTTGCTCCAGAGAATACTTTAGGCTTTGATGATATATCTTAATTTGGAAGCTTTACCCCAATAGATAAGGGTGTCAGAGATCCATTGCATGTAGAATAGCCAACATTTCTCTTTCATATATTTATTGGCCCAAATTTCGCTCTAAAAGTTGTTTGTTGGTAAAGGCCAAAGGCCAACCATATTGCATAAGGACAACTCTAATTCCTCTCCTGGAAGAATCACATTCTAGAACAAAGGTCTTTTTGAAATCAGGAAGGGCCAGGACTAGAGTGGTGCACATGGACGCCTTCAAGGCTTGAAATGCCTGATCATTTGTGAGATTCCAAGTGAAATAATTATTTTTATGGAGAGCAGTGAGAGGCGCCACAATATTTCCATAATTATTAACAAACTTGTGATAATAGCCTGTTAAACCCATAAATCCACATAATCTTTTGAGAGTCTTTGGGTGAGGCCAATCCTGCATAGCTTCAATCTTCTTAGGATGCTCCTTGAAACCTGCCTTGCCAACAATATGACCCAAGTACTTGACTTTCGAGGCTCCAAAAGAACATTTAGATTGTTTGAGGAAAATTTGGTGTTGAGAGAGTAGATGTAGAACTTGATCCCCATGAGCAAGATGGGTTGTTCAGGTTTTACTATAGATGAGGATATCATCAAATCAAACTAAGACAAAATGATGGAGAAAAGGACAGAAGACATGATTCATGAGGATTTGGAAAGTAGAGGGAGCATTACACAAGCCAAAGGGCATGAAAAAAAAATCATAGTGGCCCTCATGAGTTTGAAATGCAGTCTTAGGAATGCCTGCCTCATTCATACGTATCTAGTGGTAGGCAGAACGAAGATCAAGTTTAGTAAAGAACTGGGCACCACTCAATTAATCCAAGGGATCATCAATGATAGGAATGGGAAATTTGTCTTTGATGGTGAGTTTGTTGAGGGCGTAGAAGTCAGGACACATGTTCCAAGAGCCTTCTTTCTTAAGGACCATGACCACAAGAGAAGAATAGGGTCTCATATTAGGACAAATAACACCTATGGTGATCAATTCTTGAACAATTTTCTCAATTTCATTTTTTTGGGAAAAGGGATGACAATAGGGACAAACATTGGGAGGAAGGTTATCAGGGACAAGGGGAATGGAATGATCATGAACACCACGTGAAGGAGGAATTCCATGGGGAGTGGAAAAAACAACTTGATGTTTGGATAAGATGGATTGGAGGTCCTAAGGAACAGAGGGTGTCTTAGTGGCGTGAATGGAATGGAGTTGTGCAATAATTCTAGAATGACCTTTTTTGAGGATATTTTCCATGCAATGGGAACTGATGATCTCAAGGGAACCTATTTTGATGCATTGGAACTTATATTTTTGGCCATCCTAGTTGAATTGCATGGTTAATTCCTTAAAATCCATGAGAATGGGACCCATATTCCTTAAGCATTCGACACCCAACACAATGTCACAACCACCCATGTTGATAGCAAACATATGAGATTTCATGTGGTACTGACCAATTTGGAGATGGCATTTTCAAAATGCCCCCCACATTTCATGGACCCACAATTGGAAATCATGATTTGAAAATTATTGACTGCACGAATATAGCAATTAGTTTCTTTGGAAATGCGACGATGAATAAAATTATGGGTGCTTCCAATTTCAACAAGGATGATGACCTTCCGATGCTTGATGTAACCAATTAGCTTGAGGGTTTGGGGAGTAGAGAATCCAGTGAGATATTTTAGGGAAATGAATTTTTCAACTTCGAAAGGGTCGGAGGGTGGGGTCATGTCAATGGGTTCAGGTGACTTGGCCAAAGGGGTGGCCTTGACATCGTCTTCAGAAACATCCTCGAAGATGGCTATAAAAATAGTGATGGAAAATATTTTTCATCACAATTATAACAAAGGCCTTTGAGTTGGAATTCAACCATTTCTTCCCTGATCAATTTATGGATCTTTTGGAGTGGAAGAAGGAGTGGGAGTGATTGGTTTGGGGCAAGGAATAAAGGAGGATTTTCTGATTTGAGAAGAGACAACATGTTGTTCTTCCTTAGATATTTTAGTAGCTTCCACATAAATCTAAGGTTGATCCATGAGGACATGTGCACGAATCTCATCCTTGAGGCCACTGATAAAAAGTTATCGGAAAAAAAGCATCATACATGCCCTCTGTGCAGAAAGTCAATCACTCAAAAGAAACTATAAAGTATTCCACTGCACCAGATTGTTTCAACTTTGTTAAATGACCTAAATGGTTGGTGTTAGTGTCAAAGCGTTCATAAAGCTCTGCCACAAAGTGTGTCCAAGGCATGTACCCAAATTTTTTCTTCATTGCCACCATTGCCAATGTTCTTGATTTAGATGGAGAACATCATACCAGATTTTGGCCAACTCATCTGTAATGCCATACAAAGAGAAATAATGTTCCATTTGAGTTACCAAACAAATGGGATCCAAGCCATCAAATTTGTTCACATCCACACGCGGAAGGCGCAGGTCACGTTGAAAGTGATGAGGCTGAAAAGTTTGGGAATTGGAGGAAGTTTCACCTTTAGAGTGCAAAGGTGGGTCAGAGGAGGTAAGGTCTGTAGGGATATTCAACTTGGTGTAGATCGTGTTAGTGAAGGATACAAGCTTGGTAGCGAGGTCATGATTGATGGTTTCCATTTTTTGCATCTATGGAGGAATGCATGTTTTTATTGATGGTGGAAATATTAGCACTGATTTTCCTCACTTCTTGTTGGGTCTCTATGAAATTAGAGGAAAAGGAATTGAATCAGGCTTCCAAATCTTGGCTACGGGTGTGGGCCATGATGAAGAGGGAAAATGAAAAGGGATGGGTGGGACCACACATAAAATGGGTGAAGGGTGAAGGGTATCATGACAACCATGGCGATGAGGGGAATCCAATAGGGTAAGGCCCCAAATAAGGGTGTTGGAAGGGGCTCGAGTCCACGATAAT
>JASDQU010737574.1:80216-92919 GCA_032191745.1 Picea mariana | reverse complement strand
ACCCTTATCACAATCATACCTATCATTTTTCAACAATTTGTTTTTTCTCATGGACCCGAACCCCTTCCAACATCTTTATTTGGGCTTACCCCATTGGATTCCCCTCGTCGCCCTGATCGTGGTGATACACTTCACCCATAACCCATTTTTTGTGTGGTCCCACCCGTCCCTTGTCGCTTTCCCTCTTCATCATGTCCCACACCCGTAGACAAGACTTAGAAGCTCACTTCAATTCCTTGTACTCTAATTTTACAAAGACCCAACAAGAAGTGATACAACTCAGTTCCAATGTTTCCACCATCAATAAAAACATGCATTCCTCCATCGACGCCAAAATGGAGGACATAAAATAGGACCTCGCTACCCATATTGAATCCTTCAATACCCATGTTGCCTCCTTCACTACGATGATCTGCGTCAAGTTGCATATCCCTGCAGATCTTCCCTCCTCTGACCCACTTTTGCAACTCGAAGGTGAAACTTCCTCTCATTCCCATAATTTTCAGCCCCATCACTTTCGACATGACCTATTCCTTCCGCATGTGGATGGGACCAAATTTGATAGCTTAGATCTCACTGGTTGGGTAAGTCAAATGGAACATTATTTCTCTTTGTATGGCATTACATGTGAGTTGGAAAAACTCTGATATGGTGTTCTCCATCTAGATCAAGAACGTTGGCAATGGTGGCAATGCAGAAAAAATGCCCACCAAGGGTATGTGGATTGGACACAATTTGTGGAAGAGCTTTATGAATGCTTTCACACTGACACCAACCATTTAGGCCATTTGACAAAGTTGAAACAATATGGCACAATGGAAGACTTTATAGCCGCTTTTGAGCGATTGAATTTTTGTATAGAGGGCATCTCTGATTCTTTTTTTTGATAATTTTTTTATCAATGGCCTCAAGGATGAGATTTTTGCCCATGTCCTCATAGCTCAGCCTCAAAGTTGGGTGGAAGATACTAAAAGAGCTAAGGAAGCACAACATGTTGTCTCTTCTCAAACCCGAAAACCCTCCTTTATTCCTTGCACTAAACCAGTCACTCCCAATCCTCCTTCTACTCCACTAAAGATCCAGAAATTGATCAGGGCATAAATGGTTGAACGCCAACTCAAAGGCCTTTGTTATAATATTGATGAAAAATATTTTCTTGGGCACAAGTGTAAGGAACAAAATATTTTTATGGACATCTCAGAGGATATTTCAAAAGATGATGTTGAGGCTCCCCTTGTGGCCACATCAACTAAACCCACTGACATGACCCCTCCCTCCTACCGTCCCGAAGTCGAACTGGTCATTTCCCTGAATGCTCTCACTGGATTCTCTGCTCCCCAAACCCTCAAGCTAATTGGTTACATTAAGCATAAGAAGGTCATCATTCTTGTTGATAGTGGAAGCACCCATAATTTTATTCATCGCCACATTTCCCAAGAGACTAATTTCTATATCCATGCTATCAATAATTTTCAAATCATGATTGCCAATGGCAGGTCCATGAAATGTGGAGGTCGTTGTGAAAATGTGTGTCTCAAAATTGGTCAGTACCACATGAAATCTCATATGTTTGCTATCAACATGGGCGGTTGTGACATTGTGTTGGGTGTAGAATGGCTAAGGACTTTGGGTCCCATTCTCATGGATTTTAAGGAATTAACCATGCAATTCCACCAGGAGGGCCAAGAATATAAGTTCCAAGGCATCACCGTCGGTTCCCCGGAGATCATCAGTTCCCATCGCATGGAAAATATGCTCAAAAAAGGTCATTCGGGAGTTATTGCATAACTCCATGCCATTCAAGCCACTGAGACGCCCTCTATGCTATAGGACCTCCAATCCATCCTCTCCAAACATCAATTCTTTTTTCCACTCCCTAGGGAATCCCTCCTCCCCGTGGTGTTCATGATCATTCCATTTGCCTTGTCCCCGAAAACTTTCCTTCCAATATCCGTCCCTATCGTCATCCATTTTCCCAAAAAAATGAAATTGAGAAAATTGTTCAAGAATTTCTCAACGCAGGTGTTATCCATCCTAGTACGAGCCCCTACTCTTCTCCTGTGGTCATGTTCCTTAAGAAAGAAGGTTATTAGCACATGTGTCCCAACTTTCGCGCCCTCAACAAACTCGCCATTAAAGAAAAATTCCACATTCCTGTCATTGATGACCTCTTGGATGAATTGAGTGGTGCCCAATTATTTACTAAACTTGATCTTCATTCTGGCTAACATCAGATACGTATGAACAAGAAAAACATTCCTAACACTGCCTTTTGAAATTATGAGGGCCACTATGAGTTTTTGGTCATGCCCTTTGGCTTGTGTAATGCTTCATCCACCTTCCAAAGACTCATGAATCATATCTTCCATCCTTTTCTCTATCATTTTGTCTTAGTTTTCTTTGATGATATCCTCATCTATAGTAAAACCTAGACAACCCATCTTTCTCATGTGGATCGAGTTCTCCATCTTCTCTCTCAGCACCAACTTTTCCTCAAACAATCTAAATGTGCTTTTGGCGCCTCAGAAGTTGAGTACTTGGGTCATATTGTTGGCAAGGCTGGTGTCAAGGTGGATCCTAAAAAGATTGAATCTATACAGGATTGAAATCACCCAAAGACTCTCAAAAGATTGCGTGGATTTCTGGGTTTAACAGGTTATTATCACAAGTTTGTTAATAATTATGAAAAGATTATGACACCTCTCACTGCTCTCCTTAAAAATAATTCTTTCACTTGGATTCTTGAAGCTGCTCAGGCCTTTCAAACCTTGAAGGCAGCCATATGCACCACTCCAATCCTGACCCTTCCTGATTTCACAAAGACCTTTGTCCTGGAATGTGATGCTTTCACAATTTTGTGGCATAATGTGATGTTTTTCAATGCAACAAGGGAGAAGCAGTCAAAGCTCCTGGCACACTACAACCGCTTCCAATTCCACCTTCTATTTGGAGGGATATATCTATGGATTTTATTGTGGGTTTACCTAAATCGAGCAATAAATCAGTCATCATGGTGGTAGTTGATCGTCTTTCCAAGTATGCTCATTTCTGTGCTCTTCAACACCCATTTACAGCCTCCACTATGGCTCAACTTTTCATGGATCAGGTCTTCAAGCTTCACGACATTCCTCATTCTATTATTTCTTATTGAAACCCCACTTTCACTAGCAATTTTTGGAAAGAACTATTCAAGATACAAGGCACCCAATTGCATCTCAGCACAACTTATCATCCATAGACTGATGGTCAAACTGAAGTTGTCAACAAGTGTTTGGAAACATATTTGAGGTGTTTTGCATCGGAATGACAAAATTAGTGGGCTCAATGGTCACCACTAGTTGAATGGTGGTACAACACTTATTACCATACAACTACCCACATGACTCCTTTTGAAGTAGTATATGGACAAAATCCACCTTCAGTTCTCTCATACCTGCGAGGTGTCTTGAAGGTCCAGGCGGTTGATCAAACTCTTACAGTTCAAGAGGCTATTCTCCGTACCCTCAAAGAGAATTTGGTCATGGCCTAGAATCGCATGAAGCAACATGCAGATCAATGCCACTCTGAACGTCAATTTGCAGAAGGAGATCAAGTGTTTCTTCGACTGCAACCTTATAAACGAAATTCCCTCAAGGCTAACCATTGTTAGAAACTGGCACCCAAATTTTATGGTCCTTATACTGTTCTCAAGCATGTGGGATAGGTGGCTTATTAGTTACCTTTTCCTAGTCATTCTAAGCTCCATCCTATATTTTATGTTTCTTGTTTAAAGAAGGTGATTGGAACTAAGTGTCAAACTCAAACCAACCTTCTCGAGTTGGACGGAGAAGGCTCCATTTGGTTACAACCACAAGCAGTTTTGGACCAGCGTGAGCGTCATCTGCATCAGCGCACCATCAAGGAAGTGTTAGTCCAGTGGAAAGATACAACTCCAGCAGATGCCACTTGGGAACCAATTACCATTCTGCAACAATTTTTTCCTCTCCAACCTTGAGGACAAGGTTGTTTTTAAGGGGGGGAAATATGTTAACCCCTCACATAGGTAGAATAATATATTTCCATGTAAATTCCAATATTAATAAGGCCTAGCAATAAGAAAGAATAAGTCAAATATAAGAAGACCTAATAGAAGCTTCCGCTTCTAAAAGGATCTTCCTCTAGATTGTTCTTTTGGATAGACATATTTAGTATAAATAGGAGTAGAGGGTATGAGAAGTTTTGTCTTGGATATTATTGCAATAGAGCTCTTCTCTGCTAGAGGTTTCCCCCTCGAAGAGGCAAAGAAACATTACTTTCAGTAATCATAGTGCTCTTTTAGTGTTATTATGGTATTATTGTGGTATTATTCTGGTTATATCATTGTTTCTCTACCATTTCTAACTAATAATTTATGTTTTGCATACTATTTTATATCTAGAATACTACAAAAAATCAACCCTTCAAACATTCCATTTCCTACTTTGTATATGAAACATAATCACCTTCATTTGATTTAATAGTGACTTTTACTCAAAGCCTAAGAAAATATAAATTAATCATAAGCTTCACTCCATTCATTATTTTGTTGTACATGTTTCAATATAATCAAATTTCATGTGAAAAAATACGTATACCTCCTTTGCATGGGACGCTTGCATGTGGGCCATGTGCTCTTTGACATTACATTGTGGAAGCTATGGCTTTACAAAATGTAGAGCTTGTTATTATGCAGGTTGTTGGTTGTTGGTGCACATGGGAGTGAACCAAAGGGAGCAGGGTTGAAAGATGGATGGAATTATGGCATGATTTCCTGTTGGGATAGAGGGAACTACGATTTTGCAAGGAGCGATATAGTCTAGAGATGTGGATCGATTCTTGGTGTCAGATTGCATGGGGACTCACCATATATGGTGGAGGCACACACTCTCATATCAACTCATCTCAAGGGGAATCCCATTGAACAAACCTGATTATTATTACCTGCTTCATGCTGAATGAACAGTTCAAGCATCCAGAAACTTGCTTAAAAAAAAAAAATTATGGTTTTGGTGCAGATTGATTGTTTCCTACTCTATATGGTGACGGAAAAATGCATGATTTTTGTGCAGGAAAAGATGCAGCACAACGAGGGTCACCTTAAATTGGAGCGGATCTTAAGATATGGCGCAGAAATTTCTCGTGGTATTGCATAACTTCATGCAGCAGGTGTATCATGTATGAATATGAATCCATCAATATTCAACTCAACAATATCCATATTGCAGATCAATTTCCATGTTAACAAATTCTGGTGCAGATCTGAGGTTATTCAATTCAGTTCTGTGATCTTTAAGACATATATTAAGAGAGCATATACATGTATTATGGCAGCAGATTGATCTATATATATGTATTTGCTGAAGGATCTCTTAAAAAATAATCAACTGATTTTTTTTCAATGTGCAAAACTACATCTATCATAAGGATTCAAATAGGACATTTCATGCATATTTAGACATAGATCTCATGCCATAGACACATCAAGACAGTGATTTTTCAACAAATCATACTAAATTTAAAATAATAGATCTGCTTTCTGCTCTGTAATCCCTAGATCCAATCTAACAGAAATTTCAAGACCCAGATCAATATGATATGCAATGATATAATAAATCACGATTTTCACTCTAAATCCGTAAGATATAAAGCATGTCTCACAATGGACCTTTGATTTATCAATCATATTTACCACAGATTATAGATTGATATTGCAGATTCAAGATCACAACAAGGATTGAAAATGGAATCCAAAAACTAATCTGTGAAAAACTAATCTGTGATATTTTAGATGTTTGTAACATATTCATTATTCCATCTATGATCCATAGCATTACTTGATATGCAAACAATGTTCTCCTTTAGTGTATCATTCTTTCTTCACAACATTTGCATGCCTATCGTGGCTTATTATCCACCAATTTGAAAATTCAGATAACTCTCATAGGTTGATTTATTCCTTAAGAAATATAGGGCTCTCATATTGTCAACCTCTCTTCACCATGGCTCCGATACCATGTTAAGAATTGAGAACAAGAAAGATTAGACAATAAATGGAAGAAAAGGTCTTAATCCATTCTAATGCACATTGAATTGATTTGATGATATGAATTTATAGTACATAGATTGATCAAATCTAGATTTATATCTCATTGAAAACTCATCAAAGGTCATGACACCACCTCATGAATAGATGAGGTTTACAACTCATATCAATTTTCTCTTGGACTTTGTGATTGTCTAGGGACTCACAATCTAACACTAACACCTAGATCTATCCAATTATACTTCAACTTTTAAAGGCATGGAGTAGTCTTGTCACTTCTCTTTTTCATTTAGGCTATGGATAAGTAATACATTATTACAAATTTTAAGTGTTTCATACTTTAGATTTTCACTTTGGACTACATACAACTATTGCATTAAAACATTTCTAAGAGGTAGGTATAAGCATCTTTTATGCTAATTTTACTATAATTTTGACTATCAATTCTGCATGAAGAATATAAATTATTTTTTCATTAAAGTTATCTAGAAGTTTACAGTAGGTCTTACATCTTTAAATTATATATGGATTGAGTAACTTTGTGATTAAATTGTTAAGAATTGGTTTACCTATTTCAAAAGGGATTCCCAAATACCTTACTATCTCCCTTGGATTAACATGTTTCCATGAGTGAAGGAATGACACTTAGAAAGGGTACAATTCAAGCTCCAACAATGGAAATACAAGGATCATTGTTTTGTTGGAAAGCTCATTGTTATTTCCAAAAATTTTGCAAGTTATCCACGTGTTTTATGCTTCTTATTAGTTCTCAAATAAAGTTCATCTTTTACTATTAGAAAATATATTAATAGAATTCTTATAGGCCAAAAATAGAGGAAAAAGGGGTCTTTTTACAGTCTCTTGGCATATATTTTGCATGCCTAAGGAAAAAGGTGATTTAGGGCCTATTTCCATATATATAGATGGGTTTTCTAGAGTGGGCCTATTGGTCACTTTGCCTAATCATCCATTATAACAAGGATAAATCCATGTATTCCTCAAGGGATAAATAATTATTCTTCATTATTAATTGACATGTTCTTGAGATACAATGGGGATACATATAAATACATGTAAGGATGATAAGTCATGTCCTTTGGAAAAGGGAATGACTTATCATTATTACATATTAATGACTACATTACATAACAATTGTCCTATGACTATTATAACATTATATTTATTTGTTACAATATAATAATAGATGTAATATACCTTAGGTATATTACAAGTCTCCCCACCTTAAAAAATGTTTTTCCTCAAACTATAGGTAACGGAAACTTCTTCTAACATAATGAATCAACTTCTTGTAACTCACTTATTTAATAAGGTTGAGAACATGAGGTGATATGATATTTGAACTTTTGAACAAGATTGTCACATTGAAAAATGATCAATCCAACCTAATGGATTTTTTATAGAACTCTCCGATGATAAGAGTCTAGATTCGATCTTGTTTATTGTTGACTTCAAGATGTATTAATGTTTGAGTGATTCGGTATGTAAGAAAAATGCTACCATTGATATATTGATTCTTGTGTGCTACAATTTTTATAATTAGGATGTCGATGTGGTAACCTGATAAGTTAATCCTCCTTAATATTTGGTTTAAACTCTTCATGATATAGTAGATTCTACATGTTGATATTTGATATTTTTTTATTCGTTGGTGCATCAACGACTTTATCAGTGGTGATCAATGGAACTTCAACCATTACTAAATATGTGAAAGTGGACGTGTCATCAAATTGTTTCTCGAACTCAATTTCTAGATGCTCTTCCATTGATAAAACTTCATTAGTAATGACACTTTGATTTCTAGTTTTGATGCCTTTTGTTGAGGTCGCTTTATCTACATTTTCAAATTTTAAAAACTTTCTCAATTCACTCACATCCATGGATATTCCTTGTCTACTTTCAAGATTGATATATCCTTACGTTTTAATGTTTTTACTTCTGTAAGTAAGATTTGATTATGATTCTTCAAACGATTAATTTTCTTCTCTTTATCTAACAAGATATTATCAATTTTTCTATTTGTATCTTGCTTCTCCTGAGATTCTTGGTCGCACTTAATTGTGATAACTTGTTGAATCGATACTTGATTCTTTGCTTGTAAGTCATAATTCCCTTTCTATGGTGCTTGTAGTTTTTTTTGAGGTCTTTTTTCTTGTCACCTTTGTTTATGGGTTTTGAATTCTCTGGTTTTTTCCTTTTTTAACCTTTGATTTGTTCAAGCAACCTATAATTAAGGTTCCTTAGGCATAAATTTTCTTCATTGTTTTTTGACAACTTATTTTTGAGATGTTGATTCTTTTGTCCTAATTTATAATTGTATTGTGTTTTATCTTTTGACTTCTTGATTTGTGCCATTATTTTTTTACTATTATCTTTTATGTGAGAAATTTATTCATCTTTTTCTAATAAGTTCTTGTTAAATTTTGTTTTGACATCTTTAGCTACATGTTGACTGCAATGTTTCTCATTTTTTTAATTCCTTGATTCTAGCAGTCAACTCTTGATTACAATTTCTTAGGTAAGAATTATCTTCCTTTGTTAAACCATTAAAATGTTTCTCAATATTAATCACACACGGTATTTTTTTTATTGCTCTCTTTATATTTTTTTGTAAGGGTTTTTCTATTTAAAAATTAACAAAATGTATAGATATGAAGGTTTTTCCAAATGCTCGAGGCATGATAATTTCTAGCAAACAAGTTACAAAAAAATCCATGTTTGTTGGACTTCCCTTGAAGGGAAACTAGACCAAATTTCAAAAAATGATTATAACCAGTTAAGACTGTAATTAAAACAAGGAAGTTTGAAAAGCTGAAAAAATAAGGACTTGTTGACAGGCGAAAAAATTCCTTCCTGCAACAAGGGATAGATACTGAATTACATGTCCCAATTAGACCTATTTTTGTTTGGGATGGTAACTTCCAACCGATATGTGGGATTGGTTTTCTACTCAAGAAAGTTGCTCCTTGATAGGAGACTTAATCATTTTAGATTTGTAATATGTGGTGTTTTACTCTAATTTGCAGAAAAGAAAACTTATTTAATGTATCTATCCTATCTCAATTGAGAGAAATTCGTAAAGATTAAATGATGCAGATAAGAATGATTAATTCCCATGATCCTAAAGAATTATTAAGCATGGTTATTATTATGAATTAAAGAAGATCACAAAAATTATATCCACATACAATTTGTAGTCAAAGATAAATTTATATATTTGGAAATTTGAAAGATGAAAAATAACAATTTCATAAATCAGTTGCAGAATGACATTAATCCATTCATAGTATAATAAAAGAATAATATATTCATTACACATGAATATATTTTCTTTTCACTACTAAATCAAAACTTAACATAAATATTAGATATGAAGAAGAATGATGAGTGATAGTTTGTTTAGAAAAAGTTTGTAAAACTTGTTCAACTGTAAGTTCAAATACATTAATTGTTAGCAATCATAAAATTAATCTCGATAATAGTGATGCATCTCTTATCTGATATACAATCAATTGACAAATAAATGGAGTTATGAAAAAAGTTCACATAAAACCTGAGTATAGGAATTTGCAAGATTTAACAAAAGTGCAATCGCACAATCTTCACTTTACTAAAATAGTAATTTTCCAAAAGATTGGGTCTTCAAATTTAAATTCAAATTAATAAAAGCAACAAGTTTGAGTCCTTAGTTTCCAACTCCTACGCTATAGATCGATTGTTCCTTTTATAGCTTCATTTCTTCTATTCAATCACTTGAAAGAAGGAGATTAAATACATTTAGTTACAAAAGTTGTTGTTTTCTAAGCTTTCTCTCTGATTGATTCATATTCCTTCAATTCCACATAAAAAAACTTCATGCATTTTGTATCCTTGATTTGTCAATATCATCCATATTCATGATTTGTATACTTGTTTAGACACCTCGTGCAACCTTCCTTCTGTTTTCCTACCAAAATATGAATAAGATAAAACACAATGATAAATGAATAATTCTAGAAAATAGAAGGGACTTTGAAATCTGTTTAAAATTAAAGCAATTAAAGATCAATTTGATGCAGGAGAATTGCACACTAAGTAAACCACCTTGTAATTCGATCCTCTAGAAGGTGAAGTTGTTGTAAGAGGACAAGATCCTTGTATGTAAGTACACCAATATTTAGTGGGTAGATTTTATCCATAGGTGGTTAGTTGACAGTGTTTAATGCTATTGTTAGTAATTAGTTGAGGATATTTAGGATCTAAAATGATCAGGGAAGTTCTCTTCCTTGTATATATATGTAATCATGCAAGCATGAGAGGAGTCACCATGACCATAAAATCACCCAAATTGTGAAATCGGGCTAGGATAAATATAGAGAGGTATTTCTGAGTTTTATATAATTCATGTATAGAGGTTTTTAATAGAAATGTTGTATTTATGCATTTGAGTTATGTGTGAAATCCCCTTTATATTCTATGTTAATGTGTTTGATATGAGAATGGATAGTAAGGGTTCTATGTGTGTATACCCTATAATATTAAATCATGGATGATGGTTGCAAGATTATATTTGGGGCAACAACCTTCTGAATATGGGTGCATAGGTTATGATGAATCTCTATGTGTGTAGATATGGTAAAGAACAATTTTATGTGTAAAATATGTTGTATGACATAGCCTTGTTAGAGAGAAGCAAGATCAAGAATCATGAATGAAGTTACTATGAAATTTTCCATAGTCTAAAGCCGATGGAGAATCATGGATCTGATGATGTGGTAGAGTTTCCACAAGTGTGCATTCAGCTGAAGAAGATATGATTGTTGATCATCATAAGAGATCAATGGCTGAAACCGAAGGGTAACCAGAACGACCTTAAATCCCTTGAAAAGACCAGTCGTAAAATGTCCCGGTGGATTTATATTCCTAGTGTCTAGTGGTTGGTTAAATAGGATCGGACCTAGGATTATGGGAGGATTTTTTAAGGAGGATTCTTGGTTCTTGATGGTCAGTTAAAATGGACCAGAGTGAACATTTAAAGGAACATTATTAAGTTTTTAGGGCCTAGTGGGCTGGTGGTCTGATGGTATGGTGTCCCAATGGTCGGGTCATAAAACATAGAAGGTCCGATAATTTTTCTATTGGGTCGGTTGTCTGATGGTCCCAATGGTTAGTTAGCAATAGTATAAAATGACAAGAAGTCGATCCGGTTAAGAGAAGATGTTTACAAAAAGGATAAGGGATTAAATTTGACCTAGTCACATTTATCAATTGGTATCATAGCAGGAGTATCATGTAGTTAGTGAATTCATTACAATGAAAGGAAAGTAGTTTCAACAAGAGAGAGATGGGTAAAACTGTGAGATTGGAAGAGGTCGTAGAGACAGATCAGGTAAGGTCTGAAGGATGATCATGTTTTTTTTATTGTAACCTTGGTAGCATGATTTGTTTATGTAGGTGGTAGTAGAAGAGAATGTGAAATTTGTGGAAGAAACCCTTACAACCATTGAATCTAGAGAAGAGTAGGTTAATCTCCTAGGAGATTGTGAGTAGAAGTGCAAAAGCCTAGAGGAGAAGAGAAATATCAAAGAGTTCTAGTAGAGAGAACCAGAGATACCAAAAGTCCAGGTTCAGGAGAGAAACTTGGTGAGTTATTTTGTAGAAGGGTGAAAAAGACCTATTACCGTAGAGGCTATTTGTAGCTCATTTTTTAGCATTGTGAAGCTCAGAGAGAAAGAGATGAATATGAATAGAGAGAATCAAATGAAGGGTTTAGAGGAAAGAAGCCACAAAATTTTTAGTAATGAGGAATTTGACAAAGAGATAGCTTAGATAAAGGAATAACTTAGTGTTATGATGAAGTTGCTACAAGAGGGAGTTGGAGAATATTAGAGACGTGGATGGATTTTGAAGAAGAATGGTCAAGTGGTCTATCAAGCAATTAATTACAAGGAAGATGAGACAAAAGTTGAGGCATGGGTTGAGTGCTTGGATCATAAGAGACGAGAAACTCAATGTATTTGAGTATGGACAATGATCCATGGAAGAAGAGACAAAATTTCACATCTGTGAACTAGAACAAGGGCCAATCCTTGGAGAAAAAGAGGATGAGGTGGATGAGAAATATAATGAGAGTTGATGGAGTGCTCAAATCAACAAGGAGAAGAGATTAAAGAAGCATTTGTTAGGGTCCTATAATCATAGGTGATTTGATTCCTCAACTATCTATTTGGCATTGCTCTCATGATGAAGACACCTCGCTTGCTGGGTCCAATTGATTTCGATTCTCCCTCCATCCATTTCGCTCAATCCTTCATCACCCTGTTGCACCTTTCATTCCCTCACCCTCCATTTCTTCACCCCTCTGCCAATTTTGTCCCTGCATGAATAAACAAGTTTAGGCTAAAAAACAATAGGTTAATAATAAATGGTTAGTGGCATTGTTAATATTAATATTAAGTGTAGTTAGATTAGTAAAACTAGGTTAGGGTTGTTAATAATAAATTAATTACTAATTAATTTATAGTAATTAGTAATTAATTGACACCTATGTTTGTAACTAATAAGCAATAATTAATTAAATAATTAAACTAAAAAAAACAAAACCATTTAAAAATTAAAACAAATAAAAATACATATAAAATAAAA
>JASDQU010737574.1:53916-79568 GCA_032191745.1 Picea mariana | reverse complement strand
TTGTTTCTGTCCCAAGGGTTAGGGTATGCATGGTATCTACAGATAAGGGTTTTCCTTGTGCTATATCTCTCTGATAAACATTCGGGTTCCAACAGTAGTACTTGTCTCAATATCTCAGGGCACCAACTAAGGAGGCTAGACCATGCCCTTAGTTGTACTACATGAATACCCAGGTACTAGAGAGTATCTTTCCAAGTGTTTTTCTCAGTGGAACTATAGTAGCTAGGTGACCGATCGCTTTATCTATGGAGGGATTCAGAAGATCTAGGTCAATCCTTATACATGTGTTTTCTGATGTGCTACCACTCGAAGGGATACCAACAAGGGTTACAAGGGTGGCCAATGGATGTACGCTTAAGTACCACTTGTATTTATTATGTGTATTACTCCCTGACTGTGGGTTTATGCGCATAATGAAAGATCTATGTAGCTTTAAGACATTGAAATGTGTCTCTACCCTGGAAAAAAATAACCCACAATTTTATGTCGAGGAAAGTGCTTTGATACCACTTCTAATATTCTAGATATAATATAGTATGCAGAACATAAATATTTAGCAAGCAATGGAAGAACAATAGTAATGCAACCAGATCAATATCAAAATAATACTAGAATAACACCAGAAAGAGTACCTTTAATACTGATAGAAATGTTCACTTTCCTCTTCAAGGGGGAAACCTCTAGCAAAGTAGAGATCTATTATGATAATATCCAAGACAAAACTTCTCATACCCTCTACTCCTATTTATACTAAATATATCTATCCAAAAGAACAATCTAGAGGAAGATCCTTCTAAAAGAGGAAGCTTCTATTAGGTATTCTTACATTTGACTTATTCTTCCTTATTGCTAGGCCTTATTGATATTGGTTTTTATTACATGGAAATATATTATTCTACCTATGTGTGGGGTTAGGGAGGTTAGGTCCCTAACATACATTATAAGATAAATTTTCATCCTTAAAATTATCACTGATTATAATCAAATGTATAGTTATAGTTCATATATTATTTTTTATTACAACCATCTATTCATTACATTTACATTCATATTCTGGGGTAAGAAATGTGGGTATCACACTTTCCTCCCCCTTAAATTTGCACCATCCTCAATATATATTATCACTATATACAATAATAATTTTTTACACTAAAATTTCAAATTAGATGTGGATATGCCTTGTGCATGGCATCCTCCAATTCACATGTTGCTTCCTCGGGGTTGTAGTGGATCCATTGGACCTTTACCTACCCTATCACTCTATTCCCTAGAAACATTAACTTCTTGTCCAAGTTGCATAGTATTTGTACCTACGTATCTCCTTTTGGTTCCACCTGAATCAAATCCCATTCAATAACATGGTTAGGATCAAGTACATACTTTTTAAAAAGTGATACATTAAACACATTATAATCTTTTATGTTAGCAAGAAACGAAATTTCATATGCAACATTCCCTATCCTATCTAAGATCTCAAAAGGTCCACAATATCTAGCTGCCAACATAGGACAAGTTCCCAACTTCAAGGAGATCTTCTTTGGTCTAACTTTCAACTATACATACTCCTCAAACCTAAACACTCTTGGTATTATGACTTTGTCTACATAACTATTTTATCTATATTGTGATGTCTTCAAATTTTCCTTAATATTAATCATCTTCTCTTCTATTTATTTGAACAAATTTAGCCCAAGTACTTCTATGTTTACTAGATTTTGTCCCAACCAACTAGAGTAATGCACTTTCTACAATAGAAAGCTTCAAATGGACTCATCTTCAAATAAGCATGATATCCATTATTATATGAAAATTCTACTAAATACAAGTAATCCTCTCACTTAAATGGCATGTCCATCACATACATTCTTAAAATATCCTCAATCACTTGATTAAATCTTTATGCTTGCTCATTTGTCTATGGATGATATGTTGTACTTAACTTCATACTTACTCCAAATCCTTTGAATAACACTTCCAAAAGTTAGAATAATCCTTTGAATAACACTTCCAATTATTATATGCAAATTCCACTAAATACAAGTAATCCTCTCACTTAGATGGCATGTCCATGACATACATTCTTAAAATTTCCTCAATCACTTGATTAACTCTCTATGTTTGCTCATTTGTCTATCTATTATATGTTGTACTTAACTTCATACTCACTCCAAATACTTTGAATAACACTTCCAAAAGTTCAAAGTAAACTTTGTATCCCTACCTGAAATTGGAGAGACACCCATGATGACTGACTTATTATTTTTATTCGAAGCCCAAGGTAGAATTCCAACTCAGAAGGAAAGGACTGTACAACTTGATGCTGGGGACAGAAATAAAACCTACATTAGCAATTGAGAAGATGATATGGGCAAACCGAAAAAATGAAGCCATGGGACTTCTTATTGAATTGATTTCAACTTATCTATGGTTTCATGTTGTCACATGAAAGACTCCAAATGATATCTGTACCACCTTGGAAAGTTTGTTTGGAAAGCAGGATGAGATGAGAGGTCATATACTTGAGGTAGAGTTGAATACTTTGGATCCTAAAAGTTTTGATAATATACATGATTTCTTTACTAGGCTTAAATATTTGATATTGAGCTTATCAACTTGTGGTATTGATAATTCTAAACAAGTGGACCAACTTATTCTAACAATCTTTGCCAAGCTAGGACCATAACATGTTGTCTATGTTTCCACTCTCCATTCAGGAAGGTATCTCATGGGAAAAAAATGGAACATTCCTGCCATGGATCAATTCATTGATTCTCTCACACATGCGCAGGAAAATCTCATAAACATGGGCCTAATCAAGGATCCCAAAGAACATTCACTCACCATGCATGATGGAAAAGGATCATCCAAACAAAACAGGAAGGAGAAACAAAACGAGAAGGAGGGATATTCCAAATCCTTTAACGATTCTTTAGGTTCCAAAGAATCTTTATATTCTAATAAGAAGAAGAAGGGAAAATGGTGCACTTATTGCAATAAACTGAATCATGAAGAATCCACATGGATGAAGAAACAAATCAATCTTATGGCATAGAAGCTTCAGGAGAAAAACCTTGGAAAATTGATTCCATAGGGAGTCAAGAAGTAGAAGTAAGAATATCCCTCTCCTAAGAAAGGTAATCATCATGCTCTTTCTGCAATTAACTCCTTATCTAATTCATGGATTATATATTCTGGTGCACCCCATCATATGACAACAAAAGATGAAGTTTTCTTTTCTTTGAGTCCATGCTCAAGACCCCCTATTCTCATGGGGGATGATACTCCAGTAGCAATAGTAGTAGCAGAAGAGAGGAGAGTGGAAATCCATAATGGAAGCTTTGAGAATGTTTTACATGTTCCAAAGCTTTATATGAATCTTCTCCTAGTTTATCAAATCACTCAGAAAAATAAAAAGGTTGAATTTACATCAGATTCAATTTGTGTACTTGACATGCATGACAATTCCATCATTGAAATTGGTGAGGTGGATCACAAGTCAAGGTTGTATAAATTCACTAAGTTTTATGATGGTGACTCCTCTTTTCTACTTAGACATAAGGAGAGTAATTTGCATGCACCTCCATAGCAACATGCATATACTCTTGTGCATCCATCAGTTTTAGACACCAGAGATGATTCCATACAATCAGATTATGTACATGGAAATAAGAAGGTAGTACAACCAGATAAGAAGCCAACACTGAAGCTTCAATAGATGCCTAAGAGGGCACATTTCACACTTCAGGAAGTAGGTTTCCTTGCATGGAATCCATTGGATTCGATGAGGACTCGATCTCAACATGACGATCCTTCTCATGTGCTTTCAGCTTCAGAACCTAGGATGCCCATGCATTTCTATATGGTTCAATCTACTGATCCGAAGACCTACAATAAGGATGTGGGAAATACATTATGGAAAGAATCCATAAAAAAGGAGTATAAATCACTCCTAAAGAATCATACTTGGCATTTGGTTCCACTTCCACCAGAAATGAATATTTTCAGGCGCATATGGGTCCACGGGATCAATAGTTACAAGGCTAGATAGGTTGCCAAAGGATTTCATTAGATCCATAAATATTTATAAATATTCATGAAGAATTTTAGTGAACATAAGATTCAAACTTTTCCGGATCGTCTTATTGTGAAGAACACAGCTTCCTAGCAGCTGCCTTTTATTCTTTTGATGCATTGTCTTTTGAAGGGGGGGGGGGGTGGTTGTTACCATGATGTTTGCCCTCTTTTATCATTTTTATTCATTGTTCATTAGTTTCATTGTACATGAGTGCCTAATATGGCCTAGTATCCAGTACTCATTCATTTTTACTCCATAGTGATGTTCAAGGGGGGTGTTGGAGAAATTTCTATTTTCAACACACTAGTTCAGTGGGAGTTAACTGACTAGTTCTATTTTAGATCATCAATATTATGCTATTATGCATGCATGCATTATGATATTATGCATGTTATTTCCTATATATGAGTGTATTCCACTCATTCATTGTATCATATTGATCATCATCTATGTATCAATAACCATCTCATTGGAGTAGTGTGAATATATTTTCTCATTCTTCCATATTGAATCTATCTTCCTTTCTTGATAAGATTTGTTTGTACTTGCTTTAGCTAGATCTCATGTGCAAGTTTCGATGAAACATTGACACTAGGCGCTTTGACTATTTTTCGCTTGTTGCATTGACAAACATCACATTCTACCACAAATGTGTGAACGTCATGTTTCATACCATCCCAGAAAAAAGAACATTTGACCCGGTCATAGGTTTTGGTAAACCCTGAGTGCCCAACAGTGGGTGTATCATGAAGCTCAAAAAGTACTATGAATTTAAGTTGTGATTGTTTACTTAAATACAAACGAAATTTTTAGTGAAGATCATCATTGTGCTAAGAGTACCCTGGGGAAACTAGAGAATTGTCCTACAATTGTTAGATTCGATGTGAAATTTTGGGATCTTGTAGCCATTCCTAGAGAACAACTTGGAGCCAATATGGTATAATGAATGAGAGGGAAAAAAGGGACCCTTCAACTTCAAATTTTCTTGGAAGAGCATAAACAACCACATTTTCTTTGCCTTTCTTGTAAATGATCTCATAATCATATCCAAAGAGCTTAGTCACCCATTTTTGTTGCTCCAGAAAATACTTTAGGCTTTGATGACCTATCTTAATTTGGAAGCACTGCCCCAATAGATAAGGGCGTCAGAGATCCACTGCATGCAGAATAGACAACATTTCATTTTCATATATTTATTGGCCCAAATGTCGCTCTAAAATTTGTTTGTTGGTAAAGGCCAAAGGCCAACCATATTGCATAAGGACAACTCCAATTCCTCTCTTGGAAGCATCACATTCCAGGACAAAGGTCTTTCTTAAATCAGGAAGGGCTAGGACTGGAGTGGTGTAGATGGACGCCTTCAAGGCTTGAAAGGCCTGATCATCTGTGGGATTCCAAGTGAAAGAATTATTTTTATGGAGAGTAGTGAGAGGCGCCACAATATTTCCATAATTCTTAACAAACTTGCAATAATAGCCTATTAAACCCATAAATCCACACAATATTTTGAGAGTCTTTGGGTGAGGCCAATTCTGCATAGCTTCAATCTTCTTAGGATCCTCCTTGACACCTTCCTTTCCAACAATATGACCCAAGTACATGACTTCTGAGGCTCCAAAAGAAAATTTAGATTGTCTGAGGAAAAGTTGGTGTTGAGAGAGTAGATGTAGAAATCGATCCACATGAGCAAGATGGGTTGTCCAGGTTTTACTATAGATGAGGATATCATCAAATCAAACTAAGACAAAATGATGGAGAAAATGATGGAAGACATGATTCATGAGGATTTGGAAAGTGGAGGGAGCATTACACAAGCCAAAGGGAATGACCCGAAGCTCATAGTGGCCCTCATGAGTTTGAAATGTAGTCTTAGGAATGCCTGCCTTATTCATACGTATCTGGTGGTAGCCAGACCGAAAATCAAGTTTAGTAAAGAACTAGGCACCACTCAATTAATCCAAGAGATCATCAATGACAAGAAATGGAAATTTATCTTTGATGGTGAGTTTGTTGAGGGTGCGGAAGTCAGGACACATGCGCCAAGAGCCTTCTTTCTTAAGGACCATGACCATAAGAGAAGAATAGGGGCTCATATTAGGATAGATAACACCCATGGTGATCAATTCTTGAATAATTTTCTCAATTTCATTTTTTTGGGAAAAGGGATGACAATAGGGACAAACATTGGGATGAAGGTTATCAGGGACAAGGGGAATGAAATGATCATGAACACCACGTGAAGGAAGAATTCCATGGGGAGTGGAAAAAATAACTTGATGTTTGGATAAGATGGATTAGAGGTCCTAAGGCACATAGGGTGTCTTAGTGGCATGAATGGAATGGAGTTGTGCAATAATTCCAGAATGACCTTTTTTGAGGATATTTTCCATGCGATGGGAACTGATGATCTCAAGGGAACCTGTTGTGATGCGTTGGAACTTATATTTTTAGCTGTCCTAGTTGAATTTCATGGTTTATTCCTTAAAATCAATGAGAATGGGACCCAGATTCCTTAGCCATTCGACACCCAACATAATGTCACAACCACCCATGTCGATAGTATACATATGAGATTTCATGTGGTACTAACCAATTTGGAGACGACATTTTCAAAATGTCCCCTACATTTCATGGACCCACTATTGGCAATCATGATTTGAAAATTATTGACTGCACGAATATAGGAATCATTTTCTTTGGAAATGCGACGATGAATAAAATTATGGGTGCTTCCAATTTCAACAAGGATGATGACCTTCCGATGCTTGATGTAACCAATTAGCTCGAGGGTTTGGGGAGCAGAGAATCCATTGAGATATTTTAGGGAAATGAATTTTTCAACTTCGGGAGGGTCTGAGGGTGGAGTCATGTCAGTGGGTTCAGGTGACTTGGCCAAAGGGGTGGCCTTGACATCGTCTTTGGAAACATCCTCGGAGATGGCTATACAAATATTTTTTTCCTTACACTTGTGCCCAGGAAAATATTTTTCATCACAATTATAACAAAGGCCTTTGAGTTGGCATTCAACCATTTCTTCCTTGGTCAATTTATGGATCTTTTGGATTGGAAGGAGTGGGAGTGATTGGTTTTGGGCAAGGAATAAAGGAGGGTTTTCCAATTTGAGAAGAGACAACATGTTGTTCTTCCTTATATATTTTAGTAGCTTCCACCTATATCTAAGGCTGAACCATGAAGACATGGGAACGAATCTCATCTTTGAGTCCACTGATAAAAAATTATCAGAAAAAAAAAATCGTACATGCCCTCAGTGCAGAAAGCCAATCGCTAAAAAGAAGCTATAAAGTATTCCACTGCACTAGATTGTTTCAACTTTGTCAAATGACCTAAATGGTTGGTGTTAGTGTCAAAGCATTCATAAATATCTGCCACAAATTGTTTCCAAGGCATGTACCCTTGGTGGGAATTTTTTCTCTATTGCCACCATTGCCAACATTCTTGATCTAGATGGGGAACATCATACCATATTTTGGCCAACTCATTTGTAATGCCATACAAAGAGAAATAATGTTCCATTTGAGTTACCCAACAAATGGGATCCAAACCATCAAATTTGTTCAGATCCACATGCAAAAGGCATAGGTCACGTTGAAAGTGATGAGGCTGAAAAGTCTGGGAATTGGAGGAAGATTCACCTTCAGACTGCAAAGGTGGGTCAGAGGAGGTAAGGTCTATAGGGATATTTAGCTTGGTGCAAATCGTGTTAGTGAAGGATGCAAGTTGGGTAGCGAGGTCATGTTTGATGGTTTCCATTTTTTGCATCTATGGAGGAATGCATGTTTTTATTTATGGTGGCAATATTAGCCATGATTTTCCTCACTTCTTGTTGGGTCTCTATGAAAGTAGAGGAAAAGGAATTGAATAGGGCTTCCAAGTCTTGGCTACGGGTGTGGGCCATGATGAAGAGGGAAAATGGAAAGGGATGGGTTGGACCACACATAAAAAGGGTTATGGGTGAAGGGTATCATGACAAAAAGGGCGATGAGGGGAATCCAATAGGGTAAGGCCCCAAATAAGGGTGTTGGAAGGGGGTCGAGTCCATGGGATTTTTTTTTTTTGTTAAAAAATGAAAGGTATGATTGTGATAAGGGCAAAGAGAGGAATCCAATGGGATAGGGATCAAATAATGGTGCCAACAGGATCCATTTTTTATTTTTTTTTACTCCTGTGTATTTATACTTCGATAAGAAGAATATTGCAGTGTTGAAGTGCCCAAATTATTATCAGGAAGAAATGTGTAGTAATTTCACAACCAAAATGTAGGAGGCACAATTGCGTGGAAAAATATCTTGTCTGTTCTATTTTTGTTTCCATCCCAAGGGTTAGGGTATGCATGGTATCTACAGATAAGGGTTTTCCTTGTGCTATAGCTCTCTGATATACATGCGGGGTCCAACAGTAGTATATGGCCCAATATCTCAGGGCAACAACTAAGGAGGCTAGACCATGGCCTTAGTCATACTACACGACTACCCAGGTACTAGAGAGTATCTTCCCAAGTTTTTTTCTCGGTGGCACTATAGTATCTAGATGACCGATCTCTTTATCTATGGAGGGATTCAGAAGATCTAGCTCAATCCTTATACAAGTGTTTTCTGATGTGCTACCACTCGAAGGGGTACCAACAAGGGTTACAAGGGTGGCCATCAGACATGCGCTTAAGTACCACTTGTATTTATTGTGTGTATTACTCCCTGACTGCATGTTTATGCGCGTAATGAGTAATGATAGATCTCTGTAGCTTTAAGACATTGAAATGCATCTCTACCCTAAAAAAAAATAACCCACAATTTTGTGTCGAGGAAAGTGCTCTGATACCACTTCTAATATTCTAGATATAATATAGTATGTAGAACATAAATATTTAGCAAGCAATGGAAGAAAAACAATAATGTAACCAAATAAATATCAAATAATACCCGAATAACACCAAAAAGAGTACTTTAAATACTGATAGCAATGTTCACTTTCCTCTTCAAGGGGGAAACCTCTAGCAAAGTAGAGCTCTATTACGATAATCTCCAAGACAAAACTTCTCATACCCTCTACTCCTATTTATACTAAATATATATATCCAAAAGAACAATCTATAGGAAGATCCTTCTAAAAGCGGAAGCTTCTATTAGGTATTCTTACATTTGACTTACTCTTTCTTATTTCTAGGCCTTATTAATATTGGCATTTATTACATGGAAATATATTATTCTACCTAGTTGAGGGGTTAGAGAGGTTAGGTCCTAACATACATTCTAAGATAAATTTCCATCCTTGAAATTATCGCTGATTATAATCAAATGTATAGTTATAATTCATATATGATTTTGTCTTACAACCATCTATTCATTACATTTACATTCATATTCTGGGGTAAGAAGTGTGGGTATCGCACTTTCCTCCTCGTTAAATTTGCACCATCCTCAATATATATTAGCACTATATACAATAATACATTTTTACACTAAAATTTCAAATTAGATGTGGATATGCCTCATGCATGGCATCCTCCAATTCACACGTTGCTTCGTTGGGGTTGTAGTGGATCCATTGGATCTTTACCTACCCTATCACTCTATTCCCTAGAAACATTAACTTCTTGTCCAAGTTGCATAGTATTTGTACCTACATATCTCCTTTTGGTTCCACTTGAATCAAATCCCATTCAATAACATGGTTAGGATCAAGTACATACTTTTTAAAAAGTGACACATTAAACACATTATAATCTTTTATGCTAGCAAGAAATGAAAGTTCATATGCAACATTCCCTATCCTATCTAAGATCACAAAAAGTCCACAATATCTAGCTGCCAACATAGGACAATTTCCCAACTTCAAGGAGATCTTCTTTGGTCAAAATTTCAACTATACATACTCCCCAAACATAAACACTCTAGGTATTATGCCTTTGTCTACATAACTATTTTCTCTATATTGTGATGTTTTAAAATTTTGCTTAATATTAATCATCTTCTCTTCTATTTATTTGAACAAATTTGGCCCAAGTACTTCTATGTTTACTAGATTTTGTCCCAACTAACTAGAGTAATGCAATTTCTACCATAGAAATCTTCAAATGGACTCATCTTCAAATAAGCATGATATCCATTATTATATGCAAATTCTACTAAATACAAGTAATCCTCTCACTTAGATGGCATGTCCATCACATACATTCTTAAAATATCCTCAATCACTTGATTAAATCTTTATGCTTGCTTATTTGTCTATGGATGATATGTTGTACTTAACTTCATACTTACTCCAAATCCTTTGAATAACACTTCCAAAAGTTAGAAGTAAACTTTTTGTCCCTACCTGAAACAATTTCCTTAGGTATCCCATGCAAACTAGTATTGTATTTCATGTAAGTTTATTCTATATTGGCTACCTTATGAGTGGACTTAATTGGAATAAAGTGAGTAGTTTTTGTCAACTTGTCCACCACTTCCATGATTGATTCATGTTCCTTTGTTGTCTTTGGTAATTCAGTAATAAAATCAATAGTCACAATTTCCCATTTCCACTTCAATATTGGAAATGGTTGAAGAAATCATGTTGGATGTGTGTTCTCAACCTTTACTCTTTAACATTCCATACATCTAGCTATATACTCAATAATGTACTTATTCATTCCTAGCCAAAAATATTGGGTTCTTTTTGTTGCAATTGTCTTTTGGTATCCATGATTTCCAACATATGGAACATTATGCATCTCATTCATTTCAAATATCCTTATTCACCAAAACAAGGAACATAAAGTTATTAGTAGAATTTTGAGGTAAAAAATGGGCCTCAAAATAAAAATTGTACTGTCAAAATAAACTTTAAAAGAACTAATAGGATTCGATATGATTATGTCAAACATAAGGGTAAATATTTTTGGAGGGAAAGGAGAAAAACTACTTTTTTCGTCATATTTTCAACTTATCTCCTTATAGGTTTACTAAAATTTCAAATGTAGGTACTTGTTGGATGTTGAAGTAAATTCTACATCCAACGAGTAGCCACTTTAGAACTCAATTTTCCATAATGATCTATTATTATGCATAAGAATTCCATAATATTCGAACTTAAAATTTTCATATTTCTATTGTACATTTTCCTATTACAATCCGTCTTTGACCTAAAGATAATGCTCATCCAAGATAACATCCTCAAGAATTATATTCCTCAAATTTGATTTACACGTGCTAATGGTTGTAACATGTAGTGCATGTATCCTTTTTTTGAGTGCATCAACACCACTTTTCTCTTTACCTTTAATATGTTTTATATCAAAGTTGAATTCACAAAGAAATTCCAACCATCTTGTCTACTCGACATTAAAATTATGTTTTTCAAATAAATATTTCAGAGTGGTTTATTCTTAACTCAATTCTCCCCATTAGATAGTGTCTCCACAACTTCAATGCATGCATAATGGAAACAAGATCTAAGTCATGTGTGACATAATTCTTCTCATGCTCCTTAATCTTTCTATATTCAGAATAACTGCATGCCCATTTAGAGTAAAAATTTCACCAATTTTGTGTATCGTGCATGGGAACACAAAGGTACCCTAAAGGTTATAGTGGAAATGGTCAGAATAGACCCCATTTCACTCAAGTATGATCCCACCCAGTTGTCGATTCTACTAGATACAAAAAAAAATCACCAATTGTCTCCTTGCAAGAATCTATACATACCACAAAATATTCATCTGGATCAACAATATTTAGAATGGGTGCACTAGTGAGAAGTTTCTTTAACTATTGGAAACTTTCTCACACTCTAATATCCATTCAAATTTGACTCTTTTATTTGTAATGACATAAGAAATTTTAAAGAATTATTCTATGAAACTCATGTAGTATCCAACTAGTCCCATGAATGACCTTACCTTTGATATGTTCTTAGGTGTATGCCACCCATAATAGATTCAATATTCTATGGATCTATTGTTATTCCTTTATCATAAATGATGTGTCCAAAATAATGAATTTTCCTCTAATAAAAGGAGCACTTACTTGACTTAGAATAAATTCTATGCTCTCTTAGCACTTGCAGTACTAACCTCAAGTGCTCTTCATGATCCTCCTCTAATTTTGAGTAAATAAGAATGCCATCAAGGAACACGATGAAAAACTTGTCCAAGTACTACCTAAATATTTCTTTCATCAAGCACATGAAAGTAGTTAGTGCATTTTTCAAACCAAATGGCACCACTACAAAATAATAGTGTCCATATCTAGTTCTAAAAGTTGTCTTATTGTTTCCTTCCTGCTTTATCCCTACCTGATGAAAAACTAATGTAAAATATATCTTTGAGAATATATTTACTTCTCTAAGCTAGTCAAACAAGTCAACAATTTTGGGTAGAGGATATTTGTTCCTTCTATTGTCCTTGTTCATCTATGTAAAATCAATGCACAGCCTCAAATTTCAACCCCTCTTCTTTGTTGGAATAGGGATTAAACTGTAGAGGAGAATGAATCCAACGAAACTATGGCATCGAAAGACACCATAGAATTGAAGCACAAGTCATTCAATGAAGAAGAGAATATATCCCCAAGATGATCTGATGATATGAGATGATGATAGAATGATCACAAGGATCCTCTATAAATGGGTTTCGGTCATGGACAAAAACCAAAAAAATCGGGTGAAGGAAGTTGCACCTATCCATAAAATGTGGAACAAGGATCGTTAAGTGGACATGGTCAACCACCAATTTATTCGGCTATTGACGCAAATTATTTTTTGACCCACTCGAATGACAAGGTGAGGTTTATTATGGAACCACATGTTCCAACACCCCCTCGTAAACTCATCTTGGAGGAAAAACAAATTTTGCATCATTCCCCCCTAAATTTGTTCTGACTATAAGAGTTGATCATAAGATGGTACAACAACACTCCTTAGGAATTTTGATCACCATCAACACATATCAAGGTCAAAGAGTAGTCATCCATTGAAAATTGGTTGCAAAATCCATTGTCAAAACACGATCCTAGTCGGTCAATTGACTAGACAACAAGACAACACCATATATTCGATGAGTCAATGAGACAGGAACACACCAATGTAACTAGTCTCTGTCAATCCATCAATCTCTTTCAAGCTAGACAAACTCTGTATCCAAATAGTCTCATCATTAGGTACAACAAGAAGAAGTACAACTCCCAACAACACAATCAAACATGGTTCGATTGGTATTAGCAAATCCAAGCACATCAATTTGTTTTACACATCAACGACTTCAAGTAATACCCCCCTTAAAAACAATTGAGGGATCAAAGTATAATCAATGGATCTTCATCGAAAACACCAGTTGATGAAAAATAGAAAGTCAAAACATAGTCTAAAAATACGTTATCAAAATTCTAGTCAAATATCAAGTCGAGTGGAGTCTCAGTCAACCAATATCCTAGTCAAACTCTAGTCAGTTGTCAAGTTGGGTTGATCCTATGGTCAACCATTGCAAATCAATAAGTAATGAAGAGGAGTGTTTCACATCCATACAATTGACAAAACACAACAATAAGAAATATTCAAGCATATGTTCAGATGCACCCATGACCACTCATCAATCCGACCACAGTCTGTCCTAGTAGTCAGTATGGTTCCATAGTTCTTTCTTTCACATATCTTCTACAAAGTGTTGAAAGCATGATTACCATTTTTTCTATGGTGAGCTTGATGATAAGGCATACAGTTATGTCCTAGCTAATCAAGAGATATAGGATTAGGGTTTGGTGTACTCTCAGGAGTATAACAACCCGATATATCAACAACAGTTTCATCAACAACAATATCCTCAACTTCTGGCATGTGATGAAAAAACATTTCATCAGTCGATTCAGTAGATTTCTCTACTAGAAAATTAGTCTGAACTCCACTTGCAATGAACAAAACTTCCCTTTTTTCATCAAGGTAAAGTGTAGGAAAGGGGGAAACAACGACATCAAATCCAAGACTTATTATTGGTGGAAACATCTCATGAACAATAGGAGAAAAAATACCATGTCCATTCTTCCCAATTCCTCCTCCAATATATCCCATCTTGGTGAGCAGTCGTGATCCTATACATGTACTATGTTTATCAAAGCTACGAGAAAAAACACAATCATCAGTTTTAAAACATAGCTCAACAAAATATGGCTTAAAAACAACAGCAGGGGGTGGAGAAGAAATGGGTGATCTTGACAACTCAACAACATCAATATTCTTCTCAGCGGTTTTCTTAACATTCAGTTCAGTAGTCTACAAACTCTGAAGAGTCTCATCCTTCTCAATCATCTACAAAAATATGGCATCATAATATTCATTCAATTCCTAATATTCATCAAATAAGAAATCATTATATTCTTCAAGAGGAGAAACTTCTTCACGAAACTCATCAATGGATTCTTGCAAGTGGGAAACCTCACGAATCAGCTGGGCACTTGTATCCATCAACTGGTTGAAATCTATGCTCATTTTTGTGTGGGTAAGATCTTTCACCTATTCCTCCAAGTATTCAAGAAGGTCACACTTTTCCTCAAATTCATCTACAGGAGTCTGAAAAAATCTAGCCACAATGTTTCCCATGGAAGTAACCCTCCTAGAGTGCTCGGTCAGAACAATATGGAACACATATTTTGCATACTTCAATTGATTTTTCAGTCCTTCATTCTCCGTCTTCAAGGAACCATTTTCATAAGAAAGGGATTTTACCTCCTTCATGAGATCATTGACAAGATCTTTTTTTCGCCAAAATCATCCACTAGATCTTGAAATATGGCTTCCATTGTCTATTCTAGGTCAACAATATTCATAGATTTCTCATCAAATCATTGCAAAAGGATGGTTTGAAAGAGGGAAACCTCATCTTCCAACTTGGTTTGGGTTGTCTCTAGTTCACTTCGCATGTAATGTCCTTGATCCAGAACCCTTATTAATTGTACATACAAGTTGGTGAGTTGATTAGTACCAAGTGTAAATGTATGAAAATTTACATTGGTGATCCATTAGAATTAAGTTTTGGTATTGCGCACATATGAGTAGTGTGCGATGAGGTGTTATCAAGAAAGGGTGTGCCTATTTTTATGTGTTGCGTGCACTTGGGTAACTGCGCACATTGCACTATGTTGTACGCACTTGGGTTAGTGCGTGGGAATGAATGGACATGTATGGAGGTCGAAGAGCCCATGTGATTATGAGGTTGGTGATACTGGACATACATAGGCCAGTGAACCTATCCATGTAAACATAATCATGATTATTAATATAATATTGTATCATTGCACGCAAACAAACTCAGACGAAAAGATATGGGGGACCAACTCAATCAAGAAAAGGGAAAAAAGGGGGTAGTCGTAAGTCTCGGGGAATATTTTAATAATATTTCTAGAAAAGTGTAATGTGGATATGTTTTTATCCTAATTTCACTAGGGTTGGGAACGGGTCACCAAGTGGCTTAAAGATACTTTTGGAAGTGTCAAGTGGAAGGCATGCTATATGTATTGTTAGCCTTAGTATATTTTGGGCATTATTATGATTATTGCATGGGGGATCCATTATTAGTAGGAGAATTGTTGTAGAAATCTCTCGTGAGCAGAAGGGGTCGGACTGTATGGAAAATACGATTATTACCTTATCTTCCTAGAGAAGCTTGTAGGGAGTTATGAGACTGTAACTAGAATTATACTATCGAGGATTCAGGTTTGAAGACCTTGAGAAATCTCTTTGGGTGAGATATTGCTTGTTGTGGACTGGTTTCTAGACCTGTGAGCATATTCTCTAGGTGAGAGTTTTCTAGGAGTTATTCCCTGGTGCGTTGAGCATTAGTCAAAGGGCTCAAAGACTTCTTTTCTAGCCTATTGCTGGTAACCCTAGGAAGGGAAGTGGGGTAGTTGAAGGATTGTTGAGAAAAGAATGAGAACACTTCCTTGGGTGTGACAAGTGTGTGGGGAATGAGAGATTGTGGGCTAGTTGCAACAGCAAACACCTAGGATTGGGAAAATTTGTTGATTTTCATACCTTAGCTCGTCGCTAGAAACCCTTTAGCCTTAGTGGATTTAAGCCCCATCTCGGGGGTGACATGTTGCTGAAAGATTATGATCAACAAAGTCTATGGCTGGGCAGAACGTCTGAGTTATGCACGTAGTTGGTGACTTTTATAAAAGATAAGTGTTCCTTATGTGCTTTTCTTGTTTACTGTGTTCATATTTGTCTATGTTTGATATGGAATGATTCTTGTATGTAGTTGCATATTAGTAATTGTTGTTACTCTGTTTAAGGTTAATTGCACAAGTATGGTGCTTATGACCTGTATATATAGTTGTGCATGAGTATTTCAGTTGATGATAACTTTGCTTGTTAAGTTAAACTTGTGATTTTGGCTATGAGTCTTCAAGAAGAGGATTTGATAGTTGAGTGCTCAGGAAAGTAGCCTATGTGAAAAAGAGGCTGGAAGTTGTATGTGCATTCAAGGAAATACCCCGTGCACAGTGAAATCAAAAGTGGCACATGACTCCTAGATGGATGTGTGCACAATATGTTGAGTGATCAGTATGCTGGTGTGTGCAGTTAGTGAGTTAATTTTTCTAATTGAAGGTTATATGGAAAAAATAATATTTCTTCCACTATTATAAGTTGCGTGGTACGACTCAAAATTGGTTCTAGCATGTTACCTCAAGTGATACTGCACAGACTTGTGTGTAGAGTAGATACTACGAAGTGAAATTTTAGAGTAGCATGGCCCAATAGTATGTTGGGTTTGTCACAATTTGGTTGATTCAGAGCTTCAGAAGTTGAGGGGTGTGACATGGCCCAACTTGGAGTGGCAAGGGATGTTACAAAGTGGTATCAGAGCTATTGGTTTAACACTAGCTTGTATGGGCCACAATTTAACAAGAAGTTGCAGAGCTCTCATTTCAACACTGAAGCTTGCTTGAGTGGAGTTATACTTAAGATAAAACTTTGATTGACAAGTGGCCAAATTTGGAATTTTAGCGTGGCCATGCTGCACATAAAGTAAGAATGTGCAGAAGTGTGCAATAAGTTTATGATATTGTGGAGTGTGGCACTGGAATTGCGTAGTAAACAATGGTACGTAGGTGTGTGCAATAAAGGTTTGGAACTGCACAGAAAAAGTTATGGTGCATGTGCATTTCAGTTAGAGGGAATGATTTTGGAAAGATGGTGTTGAGTTTTCATGTATTCACCTAACAAATCTTGTTGTATGCACATTTTGCAGAATTATTAGCAATTAGAGAAGGATAGAATCAATACAAAAGGTTAAAAGAATGGATGATGTGTAGAGGACATACAATCTTGATGATGAATTTAGAGATACGTATATTTGTTTGAATGTTGATAGTACAAAATCCAAGGGGGAGTGCAGGAACTTGGTAGAAACTATAAGAGTACTGCATAAAGATATCCAAAGATATAAGGCTGAAAATGAGAGGCTTATGAGAGACAAGGTGCATCAAAATGACTTCAATTTCAAATTGATGCAAATCTTGGATGGAATAGAAAAGAAAGTGGATAATTAGACAGAGTCAATCAGATCAAAAAGTTGCAGGTCTCATGATGAGAAAAGAAGAGAAGAAAGAGGTGCTGGTAAGCACTCTTTCAGGAAAGAACATGGTAGCTCGAGTCCATCTCCTATCAAAAAGTATAAGAGAAGGATTGGGGTGGATGAGCTATAGGGGGGAATGAATAAGACTAACCTTCCTACCTTTGATGGTGATCACAAGAAGGATGAAGATGTGAAGACCTAGTTGCTAGGTATGAGGAAGTACTTCCAGCTGCATAATTATTCTATGCAGGAAAAAGGGAGAATTGTTATTTACTAATTAAAAGGAAAGGAATCAATGTGGTGGGATAAATATGCGTAGGTGAAACATATTGATGAGAAGAAAGTAACTTGGAGGGAGTTCAAGAGGTATTTCCAAAAGAAATACTTAACCAAGCGGTACTTTGACAGAAAAATGAAGGATTTATTTGAAATTAAGTTTGGGAGTATGACAATTGATGAATATGAAAGAAGATTTTTAGAATTGTTGAAATATGTGTCTTGTATCAAGGATGAACAAGTGAATATTCAGAGGTACTTGAGTGGGTTTCCCTCATTTATGAATCATAATATACAATATGATGACCCTAATACATTGGAAAAAACCATAAGGTGTGTTAAGTACCTTTATGAGAAGCAAAGGGGAAGATCGGCTTTCCAAAAGTCTTGGGAAGACAAGATGAAAATAAAGGTGGAACATAGGAAGAAAGGGGCTAAGGCACCAATTTTCAAAAAAATTGTGCAAGGACAATCAACTCTCCAAGAGCCTAGGATGTTGAATCCATTGGGAAACAATTCATGGAAGCAACCTATGCAGTGTTGGGGTTATGGAGGAAATCCTATGCATGGATATTTCCCTCAACAAGGCGATAAAGAGAGGAATATGAAAAATGTTCAACAAGATGTGACGGTTGAGGACATGGGAATAATTGTGCCAAGGATTTATGTTGTATTGGATAACAAGAAGGTTGATTTTCAGTTGCACATGATCGAGGTGGAGGGTAAGATTAATGACTAACCTATTGCTATTTTAATTGACTCAAGATATATTCATAGTTATATATGCCCTAAGATGGTGGAAAGAATCGATTTTATGAGAAGAAAGCTTGGAAAATATTGGTTCGTGCAGTTAGCTATAGGAACAAAGAGGAAAATTAATGAGATGTTTAAGGCATGTCCAATGGACATGGATGGACTATGCACTAGAGTTGAGTTGAATATTATACATTTGGGCTTGTATGACTTCCTCATTGGTATGGATTGGTTGTATGAGCACCATGATATCATTGTAATTCACTTGTTTGGACGAGGAAGGAAATTTGAGAATGGTTAAATGTATTCCAAGAGATCTGACTATCAGAGAAGTTTCCGCTTTGCAGTTGAGGAAAAGCTACAGGAAAGGGTGTCAAATATTTACAACGCACATGGAAGAGGTGCCTAAGGATAAAGTGCCAAGTGCAGAGGACTGCACAATACTAAAGGAATTCAAGGATGTCTTTAAAGAGATACCGGGATTGCCTCCAAAAAGAGACATCGATTTCTTTATAAATTTGATGGCCAAAGAAACACATGTATCTAAGACTCCTTATAGGATGAGTACGCTAGAGTTGAAGGAGTTGCAGATGCAACTTGAATAGCTTCTGAAGAGGGGGTATATACGCCCAAGTGTGTCACCTTGGGGTGCACCATTTTGTTTGTAAAGAAGAAGGATGGTACACTAAGACTTTGTATCGACTTCAAGTAATTGAGCAAGGTAATGGTGAGAAAAAAGTATCCTTTGCCCAGGATAGATGAACTGTTTGATCAGTTGATAGGTGCATGGATATTTTCCAAGATAGATCTCAGATCTATATATCACCTAGTGAGAATTAAAGAATAAGACATTAGTAAGACTTCCTTTAGAACAAGGTATGGTCATTATGCATTTAAAATGGTGCCATTTGGGTTGTCAAATGTACCATTGTCTTCACGTGTTTAATGAATGAAGTGTTCAGAGAGTATTTAGATAAGTTTTTCATTGTATTTTTGGATGACATTCTTAATTATTCAAAGTTAGAGGAAGAACACAAGAATCACTTGAAGATGGTGTTGCAGGTATTAAGGGAGCATCAAATTTATGCAAAGTTGATCAAGTGTTCATTTTATCAGTGAAAGATTCATTACTCAGGTCATATCATTTCACAAGAAGGAATAGTTGTGGACCCAATGAAGATAAAATCCATTGAGGAATGACCAACACCAAGAAATGTCACAGAAGTGAGATCCTTTATGGGACTCACAGGGTACTACAAAATATTTATTAAAGGATTCTCATAGATTGCGCATCCAATTACATCCATGCAGAAGAAAGGTGTGTGATTTGAGTGGACTCTGGATTGTGCAAGGAGTTTCCAACACTTGAAGAGTTTGTTGACAAGTGTGCCAATTTTGAGGATTATTGATCTTGATGCAAACTTAATTGTGTGCACAAATGCATGCAAAGAAGGACTCAGTGGAGTTCTAAGTCAAGATGGACATGTGGTATGTTATGAATCAAGGAAGTTTAAAGAGCATGAAAGGTTCTATGCTACTCATGAATTTTAATTGGTAGCCATAGTGCATGCTTTGAAGATGTGGCGACATTATATTATGGGTAAAATATTTTAGCTAAGAACAAAGCATTTTGGTATGAAGTATTTGTTTGGAGAACCAAGTTTAAATGTAGGAAAAAGTAGGTGTTAGATTTCCTCAATGAGTATGACTTCGACATAAGGCATATCAGAGGAAAATAAAACAAATTGGCTGATGCACGCAGCAGGAGGATGCATGAGATGCATACTACAACTATTATCATGTACCAAACAGATTTGTGTGAACTTATTTTGTAACTTTCCAAATTAGATCTGCGCTATATGGATATAAGTGTGACTTTACAACAAGGTATGCCACAACAAAAAGTTGAAGGTTATGAGCTAAGAGAGGATGTGATCCTCATGCATAGGCACAGAGTCTATGTGTCGAATGATTAGGAGTTGAAGTTCCTAATTTTTTCAGAGATACATAAGGCTCCTTATGCTAGACATCCAGGTTATCAAAAGACAATTTTCATAGTCAAGAATCATTACTTTTGGCCAGGTATGAAAAATTCAGTTGCGGATTTTATTGCGAGATGTATCGAATGTTAGAAGGTCAAGGATGAGCACAAACATCTAGTTGGTTTGCTACAATTTTTCCTATTCTTGAGTGGAAGTGGGAGGTGGTGACCATGGAATTCATAACTAAGTTTGCTAGAACTTCTAAGAAACATGATTCTATTATGGTGGTGGTGGACAAGCTTACTAAAGTTACCCATTTTATTCCAGTGAAGTCATTGCACAAGGAAACCAAAATTATTGAGATTTACATGCATGAAGTTGCTAAGTTTCATGGTGTACCTAAGACAATTGTTTTTGACAGAGATTCAAAGTTCAATTCAAACTTTTGGAAAGGACTATTCAAGGTATTTGGAACAAGTCTGAATTTCAACATAGTATATCACCCTGAGACAGATGGTCAAACAAAGAGAGTAAATCAAGTGATTGAAGACATGTTGAGGATGTATGTGATGGATAAGCCATCAAAAAGGGAAGACCACTTGCATTTGGTATATTTTTCTTACAACAATGAGTATCATACATCTTTAAATATGATCCCATTTGAGGCACTCTATGGTAGAAAGTGAAACACACTAGTGAGTTAGGAAAATCCAACAGACCGCGCAATAGTTGGGCCAGATTTGCTTCGGGAAATGGAGGAGAAAATGGTAAGGATAGGGTAGAATCTAAAGTATTCCTAGGTGTTAGGGACCTAACCCATCACGTAGGTAGAACAATATATTCCGATGTAATAAAGGTCAATATTAATAAGGCCTGGAAATAAGGAAGAATAAGTCGAATGTAAGAAGACCTAATAGAAGCTTCCACTTCTAGAAGGATCTTCCTCTAGATGGTTCTTTTGATAGACATATTTAGTATAAATAGGAGTCGAGGGTATGAGAACTGTTGTATTGGATATTATTGTAATAGATCTCTGCTCAACTGGAGGTTTCCCCCTCGAAGAGGCAAGTGAACAATGCTCTCAGAATCAAAGTGCCCTTTCTGGTGTTATTCTGATATATTTTCCGTATTATTGCGGTGTTGTTATGGTTATATTGTTGTTTATATGCCATTGCTAGTATTTTATTTTTGTTCTGCATACTTTTTATATCTGGAATATTACAAGTGGTATTAGAGCACTTTCCTCGGCAGAAAATTGTGGGTTAATTTTTTTTCAGGGTAGAGACGTATTCCAACGTCTTTAAGATACAGAGATCTGTCGTTACATGCATAAACCCGCGGTTGAGGGATTCATACACAAAGGAAATACAAGTGGTACTTAAGTGCACATCTGTTGGCCACCCTTGTAACCCCTGTTGGTACCCCTTCGAGTTGTAGCGCATCAGACAACACCTGTATACAGATCAACCTAGATTTCCTAAGGACCTCTTTAGATAAACTGATCGACCACTTGAATACTATAGTGCCACCGAGAACAACACTCAAGAATATACGCTCTATTACTTGGGTAGTCGGGTAGTACGACTAAGGGAACGATCTAGCATCCTTAGTTGGTTCCCTGAGATATTGGGTTGAGTACTACTATTGGAACCTGCATGTATATCAGAGAGCTATAGCATAGGGAAAACCCTTGTCTATAGAACCCTTGAGGATGGAAACAAAAAATAAAACAGAAAATATCTATTGCCGTGCAACCGTGTTCGAGTTTCCAAATCACTACACATTTCTTCCTAGTTAAGCATTTGGGAATTTCATCACTGTAGTATTCTTCAGACCAGAGTATAACTCCGCAGGTGTAAAAAAAAAAAAAAAGTCTGGAAATTTGTGCACCATTATTTGAGACCTATTCCATTGGATTTATCTCTTCGCCCTTATCACATTCATACCTATCCTTTTTCAGCAAAAATTTTGACCCCACCCGCCCCTTTTCGATTCCCTTGTCATCATGGCCCATACCCGTAGCCAAGACTTGGAAGCTTGCTTCAATACCTTGCAATCTAATTTCATAGAGACCCAACAAGAAGTGAGATAGGTCAGTGCCAATAATGCCACCATCAATAAAAATATGCATTCCTCCATCGTTGCCTCAATCGCGGAAGTCAAAGAAGACCTCAAACAAGACATGACTACCCAGCTTGAATCTATCACTTCAATGATCTGCACCAAGCTTCATATTCCTGCAGATTCCCCTTTATTTGACCCACCTTTTCATACCTAAGTTGAAACTTCCTCTCATTACCATAATGTTCAGCCCCATAACTTTCAGTGTGACCTATGCCTTCCATGGGTGGATGTGACCAAATTTGATGGCTCGGATCCCAGTAGTTGGGTAACTCAAATGGAACATTATTTCTCTTTGTATGACATTACAAATGACTTGGCCAAACTCTGGTATGGTGTTCTCCATCTAGATCAAGAACGTTGGCAATGGTGGAAATGGAGAAAAACTTCCCGTTAAGGGTATGTTTCTTGGACACACTTTGTGGCAGAACTTTATGAATGATTTGACACTGACACCAACCATTTAGGTCGTTTGACAAAGTTGAAACAATCTAGCACAGTGGAAGAATTTATAGTTTCTTTTGAGCGACTGGATTTTCATACAGAGGGCATGTCTGATGCTTTTTTTTGAGAATGTTTTATCAGTGGCCTCAAGGATGAGAGTCATGCCCATGTCCTCATGGATCGGCCTCAGATTTGGATGGAGGATACTAAATGAGATAAGGAAGCACAACATGTTGTCTCTTCTCAAAACCGGAAGCCCCCCTTTATTCCTCTCACTAAACCAATAAATCCCACTCCTTCCTCTACTCCACTAAAGATACAAAAATTGACCAGGGTCGAAATGGGTGAACGCCAACTCAAAGGCCTTTTTTATAATTGTGATGACAAATATTTTCCGGGACACAAGTGTAAGGAACAAAATATTTTTATGTCCATCTCATAGGATGTTTTGGAAGAGGATGTTGAAGGTCCCCTTGTGTCTGAGTCACCTGAACCCACCAACATTACCCCTCCCTTAGACCCTCCCGAAGTAGAACCGGTCATTTCCCTAAATTCTCTCACGAGCTTCTCTGCTCCTCAAACCCTCAAACTAATTGGCTACATAAAGCATAGGAAGGTCATCATTCTTTTTGATAGTGGAAACACCCATAATTTTATTCATCGCTGCATTTCCTAAGAAACTAATTGCTATATCCATACAGTCAATAATTTCCAAATCATGATTGTCAATGGCAGGTCCATGAAATGTGGAGGGTACTGTGAAAATGTGCGTCTCCAAATTGGTGACTACCACCTAAAATATCACATGTTTTCTATCGACATGGGTAGTTGTGACATTGTGTTGGGTGAAGACTGGCTAAGGACTTTGGGTCCCATTCTCATGGATTTTAAGGAATTAACCATGAAATTCAACCAGGAGGGCCAAAAATATAAGTTCCAAGGCATAATCTTAGGTTCCTTTGAGATCATTAGTTCCCATCGCATAGAAACGTTCCTCAAAAAAGGTCATTCAGACGTTATTTCCCAAATCCATGCCATACAAGCAAATGAGACACCCTCTATGCCGCAGGACCTCCAATCCATCATCTCTAAATATCAAATGGTTTTTTCCACTCCCCATGGCCTCCCTCCTTCCCATGGTGTTCATGATCATTCCATTCCCCTTGTCCTAGGAAGCCTTCCTCCCAATATCCGTCCCTATCGTCACCCCTTTTCTCAAAAAAATGAAATTCAGAAAATAGTTCAAGAATTGCTTACCGCACGTGTTATCCTCCCTAGTACAAGCCCCTACTCTTCTCCTGTGGTCATGGTCCTTAATAAAGAAGTTTCTTGGTGCATGTGTCCTGATTTCTTCACCCTTAACAAACTCACCATTAAAGACAAATTTCCCATTCCTGTCATTGATGACCTCTTGGATGAATTGAGTGGCGCCCAATTCTTTACTAAAATTTATCTTCGTTCTGGCTACCACCAGATCCATATGAGAAAGGCAGACATTCCTAAGACTACCTTTAGAACTCATGAGGACCACTATGAGTTTTTGGTCATTCCCTTTGGCTTGTGTAATGCTCCCTCCACTTTCCAAAGCCTCATGAATCATGTCTTCTTTCCTTTTATCCATCATTTTTTCTTAGTTTTCTTTGATGATATCCTCATCTATAGAAAAACCTGGACAAACCATCTTGTTGATATGGATCGAGTTCTCCATCTACTCTCTCAGCAGCAACTTTTCCTAAAACAGTCTAAATGTGATTTTGTCACCTCAGAAGTCGAGTACTTGGGTCATCTTGTTGGCAAGGCTGACATCAGGGTGGATCCTAAAAATATTGAAGCTATGAAAGATTGGCCTCACACAAATAATCTCAAAATCTTGTGTGGATTTCTGGGCTTAGCAGGTTATTATTGCAATTTTGTTAAGAATTATGGAAAGATTGTGACACCTCTCACTGCATTCCTTAAAAACAATTCTTTCAATTGGACTCCAGCAGCTGCTCAGGATTTTCAAACATTGAATATGGCTATGTGCACCACTCCAGTCCTGGCCCTTCCTGATTTCAAAAAGACCTTTATCCTGGAATGTGATGCGCCATGGAAAGGAATTGGCGTTGTCCTTATGCAAGAGGGCCGGCCTTTGGCCTTTACCAACAAACAACTGTCTGAATGAAATTTGGGAAAATAAATCTATGAAAAGGAAATGTTGGCTATTATGCATGTCATTTCTCTTTGGTGCCCTTATCTATTGGGACAACGATTCCAAATTAAGACAGACCATCAAAGCCTCAAGTATTTTCTGGAACAACGCATTTCCTCCCCAAAGCAACAAAAATGGGTGACTAAGCTCTTTGGATATGATTATGAGATCATTTACAAGAAAGGAAAAGAAAATGTGGTGGCAGATGAACTTTCCAAAAAATATGAAGATGAAGGATCCTTTTTT
>JASDQU010737574.1:18178-49421 GCA_032191745.1 Picea mariana | reverse complement strand
CATGATGTTTTCCCTATTTTATATTTTTTATTCATTGTTCATTAGTTTCATTGTACATGAGTGTATAATATGGCCTAGTATCCAGGACTCATTCATTTTTACTCCATAGTGATTTTCAAGGGGGGTGTTGGAGAAATTTCTATTTTCAGCACACTAGTTCAGTGGGAGTTAACTGGCTAGTTCTATTTTAGATCATCATTATTATGCATGCATGCATTATGATATTATGCATGTTCTTTCCTATATATGAGTGTATTCCACTCATTCACTATATCATATTGATCATCATCTATGTTTCAATAATCATCTCATTGGAGTAGTGTGAATATATTTTCTCATTCTTCCATATTGAATCTATCTTCCTTTCTTGATAAGATTTGTTTGTACTTTCTTTAGCTAGATCTCATGTGCAAGTTTCAATGAAACATTGACACAAGGAGCTTTGATTTTTTTCGCCTTGTTGTGTTAACAAACATCACATTCTACTACAAAAGTGTGAACGTCATTTTTCATACCATCCCAGAAAAAAGAATGTTTGACTCGGTCATAGGTTTTTGTAAACCCTGAGTTCCCAACAGTGGGTGTATCATGAAGCTCAGAAAGTAATGTGAATTTAAGTTGTGCTTGTTTACTTAAATACAAATGAAATTTATAGTGAAGCTCATCATTGTGCTAAGAGTACCCTAGGGAAACTGGAGAATTGTCCTGCAATTGTTGGATTAGATGCAAAATTTTGGGATCTTGTAGCCATTCCTAGAGAACAACTTGGAGCCAATATGGTACAATGAATGAGAGGGAAAAAAGGGACCCTTCAACTTCATATTTTCTTGGAAGAGCATAAAGAACCACATTTTCTTTGCAGTTCTTGTAAATGATCTCATAATCATATCCAAAGAGCTTAGTCACCCATTTTTGTTGCTCCAGAAAATGCTTTAGGCTTTGATGAACTATCTTAATTTGGAAGTGCTGCCCCAATAGATAAGGGCATCAGAGATCCACTACATGCAGAATAGACAACATTTCCTTTTCATATATTTATTGTCCCAAATGTCGCTCTAAAATTTGTTTGTTGGTAAAGTCCAAAGGCCAACCATATTGCATAAGGACAACTCCAATTCCTCTCCTGGAAGCATCACATTCCAGCACAAAGGTATTTCTTAAATCAGGAAGGGCCAGGACCAGAGTGGTGCAGATGGATGCTTTCAAGGCTTGAAAGGCCTGATCATCTGCGGGATTCCAAGTGAAAGAATTATTTTTATGGAGAGTAGTGAGAGGCGCCACAATATTTCCATAACTCTTAACAAACTTGCAATAATAGCCTGTTAAACCCATAAATCCACACAATCCTTTGAGAGTCTTTGGGCGAGGCCAATCCTGCATAGCTTTAATCTTCTTAGGATCCTCCTTGACACCTTCCTTTCCAACAATATGACCCAAGTACATGACTTCTGTGGCTCCAAAATAACATTTAGATTGTTTGAGGAAAAGTTGGTGTTGAGAGAGTAGATGCAGAAATCGATTCACATGAGCAAGATGGGTTGTCCAGGTTTTACTATAGATGAGGATATCATCAAATCAAACTAAGACAAAATGACGGAGAAAAGGATGGAAGACATGATTCATGAGGATTTGGAAAGTGGAGGGAGCATTACACAAGACAAAGGGAATGTCCCAAAACTCATAGTGGCTCTCATGAGTTTGAAATGTAGTCTTAGGAATTCTTGCCTCATTCATACGTATTTGGTGGTAGCTAGAACGAAAATCAAGTTTAGTAAATAACTGGGCACCACTCAATTAATCCAAGAGATCATCAATGACAAGAATGGGAAATTTATCTTTGATGGTGATTTTGTTGATGACGCAGAAGTCAGGACACATCCGCCAAGAGCCTTCTTTCTTAAGGACCATGACCACAAGAGAAGAATAGGGGCTCATATTAGGACAAATAACACCTGTGGTGATCAATTCTTGAATAATTTTCTCAATTTCATTTTTTTGGGAAAAGGGATGACAATAGGGACGAACAATGGGATGAAGGTTATCAGGGACAAGGGGAATGAAATGATCATGAACACCACGTGAAGGAGGAATTCCATGGGGAGTGGAAAAAACAACTTGATGTTTAGATAAGATGGATTGGAGGTCCTAAGGCACATAGGGTGTCTTAGTGGCATGAATGGAATGGAGTTGTGCAATAATTCCAGAATGACCTTTTTGAGGATATTTTCCATGCGATGGGAACTGATGATCTCAAGGGAACCTATTGTGATGCGTTGGAACTTATATTTTTGGCCCTCGTAGTTGAATTTCATGGTTTATTCCTTAAAATCCATGAGAATGGGACCCAGAGTCCTTAGCCATTCGACACCCAACACAATGTCACAACCACCCATGTTGATAGCATAAATATGAGATTTCATGTGGTACTGACCAATTTGGAGATGACATTTTCAAAATGTCCCCCACATTTCATGGACCCACCATTGGCAATCATGATTTGAAAATTATTGACTGCACGAATATAGAAATCATTTTCTTTGGAATTGCGGCGATGAATAAAATTGTGGGTGCTTCCAATTTCAACAAGGATGATGACTTTATGATGCTTGATGTAACCAATTAGCTTGAAGGTTTGTGGAGCAGAGAATCCAATGGGATATTTTAGGGAAATGAATTTTTCAACTTCGGGAGGGTCGGAGGGTGGAGTCATGTCAGTGGGTTCAGGTGACTTGGCTAGAGGGGTGGCCTTGACATCGTCTTCGAAAACATCCTTGGAGATGGCTATACAAATATTTTTTTCCTTACACTTGTGCCCAAGAAAATATTTTTCATCACAATTATAACAAAGGCCTTTGAGTTGGCATTCAACCATTTTTTCCCTGGTCAATTTATGGATCTTTTGGATTGGAAGAAGGAGTGGGAGTGATTAGTTTGGGGCAAGGAATAAAGGAGGGTTTTCCAATTTGAGAAGAGACAACATGTTGTTCTTCCTTATCTATTTTAGTAGCTTCCACTTATATCTAAGGCTGAACCATGACGACATGGGAATGAATCTCATCCTTGAGTCCACTGATAAAAAGTTATCGGAAAAAAAGCATCATACATGCCCTCAGTGCAGAAAGCCAATCGCTAAAAAGAAGCTATAAAGTATTCCATTGCACCGGATTGTTTCAACTTTGTCAAATGACCTAAATGGTTGGTGTTAATGTCAAAGCATTCATAAAGCTCTGCCACAAATTGTTTCCAAGGCATGTACCCTTGGCGAGAATTTTTTCTCCATTACCACCATTGCCAACGTTCTTGATCTAGATGGAGAACATCATACCAGATTTTGGCCAACTCATCTGTAATGCCATACAAAGAGAAATAATGTTCCATTTGAGTTACCCAACAAATGGGATCCAAGCCATCAAATTTGTTCACATCCACACGTGGAAGGCATAGGTCATGTTGAAAGTGATGAGGCTGAAAAGTCTGGGAATTGGAGGAAGGTTCACCTTCAGAGTGCAAAGGTGGGTCAGAGGAGGTAAGCTCTGCAGGGATATTTAGCTTGGTGCAGATCATGTTAGTGAAGGATGCAAGTTGGGTAGCGAGGTCATGTTTGATGGTTTCCATTTTTTGCGTCTATGGAGGAATGCATGTTTTTATTTATGGTGGCAATATTAGCATTGATTTTCTTCACTTCTTGCTGGGTTTCTGTGAAAGTAGAGGAAAAGGAATTGAATAGGGATTCCAAGTCTTGGCTACGGGTGTGGGCCATGATGAAGAGGGAAAATGGAAAGGGATGGGTGATACCACACACAAAATGGGTTATGGGTGAAGGGTATCATGAAAAAAAGGGCGAAGAGGGGAATCCAATAGGGTAAGGCCCCAAATAAGGGTGTTGGAACGGGGTCGGGTCCATGTGAATTTTTTTTTTGTTAAAAAATGAAAGGTATGACTGTGATCAGGGTGAAGAGAGGAATCCAATGTGATAGGGATCAAATAATGGTGCCAACAGAATCCATATTTTATTTGTTTTTACTCCTGCATATTTATACTTCGATATGAAGAATATTGCAGTGTTGAAGTGCCCAAATTCTTATCAGGAAGAAATGTGTAGTAATTTCGCAACCAAAATGCAGGAGGCACAATTGTGTGGAAAAAGATATTGTCTGTTCTATTTTTGTTTCCATCCCAAGGGTTAGGGTATGCATGGTATCTACAGATAAGGGTTTTCCTTGTGCTATAGCTCTCTGATATACATGCAGGGTACAACAGTAGTACATGGACCAATATCTCAGGGCACCAACTAAGAAGGCTAGACCATGGCCTTAGTCGTACTACATGACTACCTAGGTACTAGAGAGTATCTTCCCAAGTTTTTTTCTCGGTGGCACTATAGTATCTAGATGATCAATATCTTAATCTATGGAGGGATTCAAAAGATCTAGCTCAATCCTTATACAGGTGTTTTCTGATGCGCTACCACTCGAAGGGGTACCAACAAGGGTTACAAGGGTGGCCATCGAACATGTGCTTAAGTACCACTTGTATTTATTTTGTGTATTACTCCCTGACTACATGTTTATGCACATAATGACAGATCTATGTAGCTTTAAGACATTGAAATTAGTCTCTACCCTGAAAAAAAATAACCCACAATTTTCTATCGAGGAAAGTTCTCTGATACCACTTCTAATATTCTAGATACAATATAGTATGCAGAACATAAATATTTAGCAAGCAATGGAAGAAAAACAATAATGTAACCAAATCAATATCAAAATAATACCAGAATAACACCAGAAAGAGTACCTTTAATACTGATAGCAATGTTCACTTTCCTCTTCGAGGGGGAAACCTCTAGCAAAGTAGAGATCTATTACAATAATCTCCAAGACAAAACTTCTCATACTCTCTACTCCTATTTATACTAAATATATATATCCAAAAGAACAATCTATAGGAAGATCCTTCTAAAAGAGGAAGCTTCTATTAGGTATTCTTACATTTGACTTATTCTTCTTTATTTCTAGCCCTTATTAATATTGGCCTTTATTACATGGAAATATACTATTCTACCTACGTGAGGGGTTAGGGAGGTTAGGTCCCTAACATGCATTCTAAGATAAATTTCCATCCTTAAATTTATCGCTGATTATAATCAAATGTATAGTTATAATTCATATATGATTTTGTCTTACAACCATCTATTCATTACATTTACATTCATATTCTGGGGTAAGAAGTGTGGGTATCACACTTTCCTCCCCCTTAAATTTGCACCATCCTCAATATATATTAGCACTATATACAATAATAATTTTTTACACTAAAATTTCAAATTAGATGTGGATATGCCTCGTGCATGGCATCCTCCAATTCACATGTTGCTTCATGGGGGTTGTAGTGGATCCATTGGACCTTTACCTACCCTATCACTCTATTCCTGAGAAACATTAACTTCTTGTCCAAGTTGCATAGTATTTGTACCTATGTATCTCCTATTGGTTCCACCTGAATCAAATCCCATTCAATAACATGGTTAGGATCAAGTACATACTTTTTAAAAAGTGATACATTAAACACATTATAATCTTTTATGCTAGCAAAAAATGAAAGCTCACATGCAACATTCCCTATCCTATCTAAGATCTCAAAAGGTCCACAATATCTAGCTGCCAACATAGGACAATTTCCCAACTTCAAGGAGATCTTCTTTGGTCTAACTTTCAACTATATATACTCCCCAAACCTAAAGACTCTTGGTATTATGCCTTTGTCTACATAACTATTTTCTCTATATTGTGATGTCTTCAAATTTTGCTTAATATTAATCATCTTCTCTTCTATTTATTTGAACAAATTTGGCCCAAGTACTTCTATGTTTACTAGATTTTGTCCCAACTAACTAGAGTAATGCACTTTCTACCATATAAATCTTCAAATGTATTCATCTTAAAATAAGCATGATATCCATTATTATATGCAAATTCTACTAAATACAAGTAATCCTCTCACTTAGATGGCATGTCCATCACATACATTCTTAAAATATCCTCAATCACTTGATTAACCCTTTATGCTGTCTATGGATTATATGTTGTACTTAACTTCATACTCACTCCAAATCCTTTGAATAACACTTCCAAAAGTTATAAGTAAACTTTGTGTCCCTACTTGAAACAATTTCCTTAGGTATCCCATGCAACCTAGTAATGTATTTCATGTAAGTTTATTCTATATTAGCTACCTTATGAGTGGACTTAATTGGAATAAAGTGAGTAGTTTTTGTCAACTTGTCCACCACTTCCATGATTGATTCATGTTCTTTTGTTGTCTTTGGTAATTTAGTGATAAAATCAATAGTCACAATTTCCCATTTCCACTTCAATATTGGAAATGGTTGAAGAAATCATGTTGGATGTGTGTTCTCAACCTTTGCTCTTTAACATTCCATACATCTAGCTATATACTCAATAATGTACTTATTGATTCCTAGCCAAAAATATTGGGTTCTTTTTGTTGCAATTGTCTTTTGGTATCCACGATGTCCAACATATGGAACATTATGCATCTCATTCATTACAAATATCCTTATTCACCAAAACAAGGAACATAAAGTTATTAGCATAATTTTGAGGTAAAAAATGGGCCTCAATAAAATTGCACTGTGAAAATCAACTTTAAAAGAACTAATAGGATTCAATATGATGATGTCAAACATAAGGGTAAATATTTTTGGAGGGAAAGAAAAAAAACTACTTTTTTCGTCATATTTTCAACTTATCTCCTTATAGGTTTACTAAAATTTCAAATGTAGGTACTAGTTGGATGTTGAAGTAAATTCTACATCCAACGAGTAGCCACTTTAGAACTCAATTTTCCATAATGATCTATTATTATGCATAAGAATTCCATAATATTCCACCTTAGAATATTCATATTTCTATTGTACATTTTCCTATTACAATCCTTCTTTGACCTAAAGATAATGCTCATCCAAGATAACATCCTCAAGAATTATATTCCTCAAATTTGATTTACACGTGCTAATGGTTGTAACATGTAGTGCATGTATCCTTTCTTTGAGTGCATCAACACCATTTTTCTCTTTACCTTTAATATGTTTTATATCAAAGTTGAATTCACAAAGAAATTCCAACCATCTTGTCTACTTGACATTAAAATAATATTTTTCAAATAAATATTTCAGACCACTATGGTTTATTCTTAACTCAATTCTCCCCATTAGATAGTGTCTCCACAACTTCAATGCATGCATAATGGAAACACGATCTAAGTCATGTGTCACATAATTCTTCTCATGCTCCTTAATCTTTCTATATTCAGAATAACTGCATGCCCATTTTGAGTAAAAATTTCACCAATTTCATGTATCGTGCATGGGAACGTAAAGGTACCCTAGAGGTTATAGTGGAAATGGTTAGAATTGACCCCATTTCACTCAAGTATGTTCCCAACCAGTTGTCGATTCTACTAGATACAAAAAAAAATCACCAATTCTCTCCTTGCAAGCATCTATACACACCACAAAATATTCATCTGGATCAACAATATTTAGAATGGGTGCACTAGTGAGAAGTTTCTTTAACTATTGGAAACTTTCTCACACTCTAATATCCATTCAAATTTGACTCTTTTCTTTGTAACGACATAAGAAATTTTAGAGAATTCTTCTAGGAAACTTATGTAGTATCCAGCTAGTACCATGAATGACCTTACCTTTGATATGTTCTTAGGTGTATGCCACCCATAATAGCTTCAATATTCAATGGATCTATTGTTATTCCTTTATCATAAATGATGTGTCCAAAATAATGAATTTTCCTCTAATAAAAGGAGCACTTACTTGACTTAGAATAAATTTTATGCTCTCTTAGCACTTGTAGTACTAACCTCAAGTGCTCTTCATTCTCCTCCTCTAATTTTGAGTAAATAAGAATTCCATCAAGGAACATGATGAAAAATTTGTCCAAGTACTACCTAAAGATTTTTTTCATCAAGCACATGAAAGTAGTTAGTGCATTTTTCAAACCAAATGGCACCACTACAAAATAATAGTGTCCATATCTAGTTCTAAAAGTTGTCTTATTGTTTCCTTCCTCCTTTATCCTTACCTGATGACAAACTAATGTAAAATATATCTTTGAGAATATATTTACTTCTCTAAGATAGTCAAACAAGTCAACAATTTTGGGTAGAGGATATTTGTTCCTTCTATTGTCCTTGTTCATCTATGTAAAATCAATGCACAACCTCAAATTTCAACCCCTCTTCTATGTTGGAATAGGGATTAAACTGTAGAGGAGAATGAATCCAAGGAAACTATGGCGTCGAAAGACACCATAGCATTGAAGCACAAGTCGTTCAATGAGGAAGAGAATATATCCCCAAGATGATATGATGATATGAGATGATGATAGAATGATCACAAGGATCCTCTATAAATGGGCTTCGATCGTGGACCAAAACCAAAAAACTCGGGTGAAGGAGGTTGCACCTATCCATAAAATGTGGAACAAGGATCCTTAAGTGGACATGGTCAACCACCAATTTATTCGGCTATCAACACAAATTCTTTTTCGACCCACTCAAATGACAAGGTGAGGTTTATTATGGAACCACATGTTCCAACACCCCCTCATAAACTCATCTTGGAGGAAAAAAAAAATTTGCATCATTCCCCCCTGAATTTTTTTTTACTGTAAGAGTTGATCATAAGATGGTACAACAACACTCAGAAATTTTGATCACCATCAACACATATCAAGGTCAAAGAGCAGTTATCCATTGAAAATTGGCTGCAAAATCCACTGTCAAAACATGATCCTAGTCGGTCAATTGACTAGACAACAAGACAACACCGTATATTCGATGAGTCAACGAGACAGGAACTCACTAATGTAACTAGTCTCTGTCAATCCATCAATCTCTTTCAAGCTAGAAAAACTCTGTATCCAAATAGTCTCATCATTAGGTACAACAAGAAGAAGTACAACTCCCAACAACACAATCAAACATGGTTCGGTTGGTCTTAGCAAATCCAAGCACATGAGTTTGGTTTACACATCAACGACTTCAAGTAATCCCCCCCTTAAAAACAATTGAGGGATTAAAGTATAATCAATGGATCTTCATCGAAAACACTAGTTGATGAAAAATAGAAAGTCAAAACATAGTCTAAAAATACGTAGTCGAAAATTCCAGTTGACTATCAATTCGAGTGGAGTCTCAGTTGACCAATATCCTAGTCAAACTCTAGTCGATTTTCAAGTTGGGTTGATCCTATGGTCAACCATTGCAATTCAATAAGTAATGAAGAGGAGTGTTTCACATCCATTCAATTGAAAAAAACACAACAGTAAGAAATATTCAAGCATATGTTCAGATGCACCCATGACCACTCATCAATCCAACCACAGTCTATCCTAGTAGTCGATATGGTTCCATATTTCTTTCTTTCACATCTCTTCTACAAAGTTTTGAAAGCATGATTACCATTTTTTCTATGGTGAGCATGACGATAAGACATACAATTATGTGCTAGCTAATCAAGAGATATAGGCTTAGGGTTTGGTGTACTCTTAGGAGTATAACAACCCGATATATCAACAACGGTTTCATCAACAACAATATCCTCAACTTCTGCCATGTGATGAAAAAACATCTCATCAGTCGATTCAGTAGATTTCTCTACTAGAAAATCAGTCTGAACTCCACCTGCAATGAACAAAACTTCCCTTTTTGCATCAAGGTAAAGTGTAGGAAAGGAGGAAACAACATCAAATCCAAGACTTATTATTGGTGGCAGCATCTCAGGAACAATAGGAGAAAAAATACCATGTCCACTCTTCCCAAGTTCTCCTCTAGTATATCCCATCTTGGTGAGCAGTCATGATCCTATACATGTACTGTGTTTATCAAAGCTACAAGAAAAAACACAATCATCAAATTTAAAACAAAGATCAACAAAATATGGCTTAAAAACAACAACAGGGAGTGGAGAAGAAATGGGTGATCTTGACAACTCAACAACATCAATATTCTTCTCAGTGGTTTTCTTAACATTCAGTTCAATAGTCTACAAACTCCAAAGAGTCTCATCCTTCTCAATCATCTACAAAAATATGGCATCATAATATTCATTCAATTCCTAATATTCATCAAATAGGAAACCGTTATCTTCTTGAAGAGGAGAAACTTCTTCACGAAACTCATCAATGGAGTCTTGCAAGTGGGAAACGTCACGAGTCAGCTGGGCACTTGTATCCATCAACTGGTTGAAATCTATGCTCATTTTTGTGTGGGGAAGATATTTCACTTATTCCTCCAAGTATTCAAGAAGGTCACACTTTTCCTCAAATTCAACTACAGGAATCTAAAAAAATCTAGCCGCAATGTTTCCCATGGAAGTAACCCTCCTAGAGTGCTCGGTCAGAACAATATGGAACACATCTTCTACATACTTCAACTAATTTTTCAATCTTGCATTCTATATCTTCAAGGAACCATTTTCATAAGAAAGGGATTTCACCTCCTTCATCAGATCATTGACAAGATCTTTTTTTTTCCAAAATCATCCACTAGATCTTGAAATATGGCTTCCATTGTCTATTCTAGGTGAACAATCTTCATAGATTTCTCATCAGATCATTGCAAAAGGATGGTTTGAAAGAGGGAAACCTCATCTTCCAACTTGGTTTGGGTTGTCTCTAGTTCACTTTGCATGTAATGTACTTGATCCAAAACCCTTAGTAATTGTACATACAAGTTGGTGAGTTGATTAGTACCAAGTGTAAATGTATGAAAATTTACATTGGTGATCTGTTAGCAGTAAGTTTTGGTATTGTGAACATATGAGTAGTGTGCGGCAAGGTGTTATCAAGAAAGGGTGCACCTATTTTTATGTGTTGTGTGCACCTGGGTAACTGTGCACATTGCACTATGTTGTATGCACTTGGGTTAGTGCGTGGGAATGAATAGACATGTATAGAGGTCAGAGATCCCGTGTGATTATGAGGTTGGTGATACTCGACATAGATAGGCCAGTGAACCTATCCATGTAAACATAATCATGATTATTAATATAATATTGTATAGTTGCACGCAAACAAACTCAGACGAAAAGAGATGGGGGACCAACTCAATCAAAAAAAGGGAAAAAAGGGGGGAGTCATAAGTCTTGGGGAATATTTTAATAATAATTGTAGAAAAGTGTAATGTGGATATGTTTTTATCCTAAGTTCACTAGGGTTGGGAATGGGTCACCAAGTGGCTTAAAGCTACTTTTGGAAGTGTCAAGTGGAAGGCATGATATATGTATTGTTAGCCTTAGTGTATTTTGGGCATTATTATGATTATTTCATGGGGGATCCATTATTAGAAGGGGAATTGATGTAGAAATCTCTCATGAGCATAAGGGGTCAGACTGTATGGAAAATATGATTATTACCTTATCTTCCTAGAGAAGCTTGTAGGAAGTTGTGGGACTGTAACTAGAATTATACTATCGAGGATTCAGGTTAGAAGACCTTGAGAAATCTCTTTGGGTGAGATATTGGTTGTTGTGGAGTGGTTTCTAGAACTGTGAGCATATTCTCTAGGTGAGAGTTTTGTAGGAGTTATTCCCTGGTGCGTTGAGCATTAGTCAAAGGGATCAGAGACTTCTTTTCTAGCCTATTGTTGGTAACCCTAGGAAGGGAAGTGGGGCAGCTGAAGGATTGTTGAGAAAAGAATGAGAACACTTCCTTGGGTGTGAAAAGTGTGTGGGAAATGAGGGACTGTGGGCTAGTTGCAGCAGCAAACACCTAGGATTGGGAAAATTTGTTGATTTTCATACCTTAGCTCGTCGCTAGAAACCCTTTAGCCTCAGTGGATTTAAGCCCCATATTGGGGGTGACATGTCGCTGAACGATTATGATCAACAGAGTCTATGGCTGGGCAGAATGTCTGAGTTATGCACGTATTTGGTGACTTTTATAAAAGATAAGTGTTCCTTATGGGCTTGTCTTGTTTACTGTGTTCATATTTGTCTATGTTTGATATGGAATAACTCTTGTATGTAGTTGCATATTAGTAATTGTTGTTACTTTGTTTAAGGTTAATTGCACAAGTATGGTGCTTATGACCTATATATATAGTTGTGTGTGAGTATTTCAATTGATGATAACTTTGCTTGTTAAGTTAAACTTGTGATTCTAGCTATGTGTCTTCAAGAAGAGAATTTGATAGTTGAGTGCTCAAGAAAGTAGCCTACATGCAAAAGAGATTGGAAGTTGTATGTGCATTCAAGGAAATAGACACCATGCACAGTGAAATCAGAAGTGGCACATGACTTCTAGATGGATGTGTGCACAATATGTTGAGTGATCAGTATGCTGGTGTGTGCAGCTAGTGAGTTAATTTCACTACTTGAAGGTTATATGGAAAAAAAATGTTTCTTTCGCTATTATAAGTTGTGTGGTGTGACTCAAAATTGGTTCGAGCGCATTACCTCAAGTGATACTGCATAGAGTTGTGTGTAGAGTAGATACTACGAAGTGAAATTTTAGAGTAGCATGGCCCAATAGTATGTTGGGTTTGTCACAATTTGGTTGATTCAGAGCTTCAAAAGTTGAGGGGTGTGACATGGCCCAACTTGGAGTGGCAAGGGATGTTACAAAGTGGTATCAGAGCTATTGGTTCAACACTGGCTTGTATGGGCCACAATTTAACAAGAAGTTGTAGAGCTCTCATTTCAACACTGAAGCTTGCTTGAGTGGAGTTATACTTAAGATAAAAATTCGATTGACAAGTGGCCAAATTTGGAATTTTAGCGTGGCCATGGTGCACATCAAGTAAGAATGTGCAGAAGTGTGCACTAAGTTTATGATATTGTGGAGTGCGGCACTAGAACTACGTAGTAAACAATGGTACGTAGGTGTGCGCAATAAAGGTTTAGAACTGCACATAACAAGTTGTGGTGCATGTGCATTTCAATTAGAAGGAATGATTCTGGAAAGATGGTGTAGAGTTTTCATGTATTCACCTAACAAATCTTGTTGTATGCACACTTTGCAGAATTATTAGCAATTAGAGAAGGATAGAATCAATACAAAAGGTTAAAATAATGGATGATGCATAGAGGACTTATAGTCCTGATGATGAATTTAAAGATATGTATATTTGTTTGAATGTTTATGGTACAAAATCCAAGGGGGAGTGCAGGAACTTGGTAAAAACTATAAGAGTACTGCATAAAAATGTCCAGAGCTATAAGGCTGATAATGAGAGGCTTATGGGAGCCAAGGCGCATCAAGATGACTTCAATTTCAAATTGATGCAAATCCTTGATGGAATAGAAAAGAAAGTGGATAATTAGACAGAGTCAATCAGATCAAAAAGTCGTAGGTCTCATGATGAGAAAAGAAGAGAAGAAAGAGGTGTTGGTAAGCACTCTTTCAGGAAAGAACATGGTAGCTCGAGTCCATCTCCTATCATAAAGTATAAGAAAAGGATTCGGGTGGATGAGCTATAGTGGGGAATGAATAAGACTAACCTTCCTACATTTGATGGTGAGCACAAGAAGGATGAAGATGTGAAGACCTAGTTGCTAGGTATGAGGAAGCACTTCCAGCTACATAATTATTCTACGCAGGCAAAAGGGAGAATTTCTATTTACTAATTAAAAGGAAAGGAATCAATGTGGTGGGATAAATATGCACAGATGAAACATATCGATGAGAAGAAAGTAACTTGGAGGGATTTCAAGAGGTATTTCCAAAAGAAATACTTAACCAAGCGGTACTTTGACAGAAAAATGAAGGATTTATTTGAAATTAAGTTTGGGAGTATGACCATTGATGAATATGAAAGAAGATTTTTAGAATTGTTGAAATATGTGCCTTGTATCAAGGATGAACAAGTGAATATTCAGAGGTACTTGAGTGGGTTTCCCTCATTTATCAGTCATAATATATAGTATGATGACCCTAATACATTGGAAAAAACCATAAGGTGTGCTAAGTACCTTTATGAGAAGCAAAGGGGAAGACCGACTTTCCAAAAGTCTTGGGAAGACAAGATGAAAAGAAAGGTGGAACATAGGAAGAAAGGGGCTAAGGCACCATTTTTCAAAAACATTGTGCAAGGACAATCAACTCTCCAGGAGCCTAGGATGTTGAAGCCATTGGGAAAAAATTCATGGAAACAACCTATGCAGTGTTGGGGTTATGGAGGAAATCCTATGCATGGAGATTTCCCTCAATGAGGTGATAAAGAGAGGAATATGAAAAATGTTCAACAAGATGTGACGGTTGAGGACATGGGAATAATTGTGCCAAGGATTTATGTTGTGTTGGATAACAAGCAAGTTGAGTTTCAGTTGCACATGATCGAGGTGGAGGGTAATATTAATGACTAACCTATTGCTATTTTAATTGACTCAAGAGATAGTCATAGTTGTCTATACCCTAATATGGTGGAAAGATTTGATTTTATGAGAAGCAAGCTTGGAAAATATTGGTTGGTGCAGTTAGCTATAGGAACAAAGAGGAAAATTAATGAGATGTTTAAGGCATGTTCAATGGACACCGATGGACTGTGCACTAGAGATGAGTTGAATATTATACATTTGGGCTTGTATGACTTCCTCATTGGTATGGATTGGTTGTATGAGCACCATGATATCATGGATTATTACAATAAGTAATTCACCTGTTTGGACGAGGAAGGAAATTTGAGAATGGTTAAATGTATTCCAAGAGATCTGACTATTAGAGAAGTTTCCACTTTGCAGTTGAGGAAAAGCTACAAGAAAGGGTGTCAAATATTTACAACGCACATGGAAGAGGTGCCTAAGGATAAAGTGCCAAGTGTGGAAGACTGCACAATACTAAAGGAATTTGAGGATGTCTTTAAAGAGATACCGGGATTGCCTCCGAAAAGAGACATCGATTTCTTTATAAATTTGATGGCCAAAGAAACACATGTATCTAAGACTCCTTATAGAATGAGTACGCCAGAGTTGAAGGAGTTGCAGATGCAACTTGAATAGATTTTGAAGAGGGGGTATATACGCCCAAGTGTGTCACCTTGGTGTGCACCATTTTGTTCGTAAAGAAGAAGGATGGTACACTGAGACTTTGTATTGACTTTAGGTAATTGAACAAGGTAATGGTGAAGAACAAGTATCCTTTGCCCAGGATAGATGACCTGTTTGATTAGCTGATAGGTGCATGGATATTTTCCAAGATAGATCTCAGATCTATATATCACCTAGTGAGAATTAAAGAATAAGACATTAGTAAGACTTGCTTTCGAACGAGGTATGGTCATTATGCATTTAAAATGGTGCCATTTGGGTTTTCAAATGCACCATTATCTTCACGTGTTTAATGCATGAAGTGTTCAGAGAGTATTTAGATAAGTTTTTCATTGTATTTTTGGATGACATTCTTAATTATTCAAAGTCAGAGGAAGAACATGAGAATGACTTGAAGATGGTGTTGCAGGTATTAAGGGAGCATCAAATTTATGCAAAGTTGATCAAGTGTTCATTTTATCAATGAAAGATTCATTACTCAGAACATATCATTTCACAAGAAGGAATAGTTGTGGACCCAATGAAGATAAAATCCATTGAGGAATGGCCAACACCAAGAAATGTCGCAGAAATGATATCCTTTATGGGACTCATAGGGTACTACAAAATATTTATTGAAGGATTCTCATAGATTGTGCATCTAATTACATCCTTGCAGAAGAAAGTTGCGTGATTTGAGTGGATTCTGGATTGTGCAAGGAGTTTCCAACATTTGAAGAGTTTGTTGACAAGTGTGCCAATTTTGGGGATTATTGATCTTGATGCAAACTTAATTGTGTTCACAAATGCATGCAAAGGAGAACTCAGTGGAGTCCTGAGTCAAGATGGACATGTGGTATGTTATGAATCAAGGAAGTTTAAAGAGCATGAAAGGTTCTATGCTACTCATGACTTTTAATTGGTATCCATAGTGCATGCTTTGAAGATGTAACGACATTATATTATGGGTAAAATATTTTAGCTAAAAACAAAGCATTGTGGTATGAAGTATTTGTTTGGACAACCAAGTTTAAATGTCAAAAAAAGTAGGCGGTTAGAGTTCCTTAGTGAGTATGACTTCGACATAAGGCATATCAGAGGAAAAGAAAAAAAATTGGTTGATGCACGCAACAGGAGGATGCATGAGATGCATACTACAACCATTAGCATGTACCAAATAGATTTGTGTGAACTTATTTTGTAACTTTCCAAATTAGATCTGCGTTATATGGATATAAGTGTGACTTTAAAACAAGGTATGTCGTAGCAAAAAGTTGAAGGTTATGAGCTAAGAGAGGATGTGATCCTCATGCATAGACGTAGATTCTATGTGTCGAATGATTAGGAGTTGAAGTTCCTAATTTTTTCAAGGATACATAAGGCTCCTTATGCTAGACATCCAGGTTATCAAAAGACAATTGTCATAGTCAAGAAGCATTACTTTTGGCCAGGTATGAAAAATGCATTTGAGAATTTTATTGCGAGATGTCTCGAATGTCAGAAGGTCAAGGATGAGCACAGACATCCAGTTGGTTTGCTACAATATTTTCCTATTCCTGAGTGGAAGTGGGAGGTGCTGACCATGGAATTCATAACTAAGTTTGCTAGGACTTCTAAGAAACATGATTCTATTATAGTGGTGGTGGGCAAGCTTACTAAAGTTACCCATTTTATTCTAGTGAATTCATTGCACAAGGAAACCAAAATTATTGAGATTTACATGCATGAAGTTGCTAAGTTTCATGGTGTACCTAAGATAATTGATTCTGACAGAGATTCCAAGTTCAATTCAAACTTTTGGAAAGCACTATTCAAGGGATTTGGCACAAGTCTAAATTTCAACATAGCATATCACCCTGAGACAGATGGTCAGACAAAGAGAGTAAATCAAGTGATTGAAGACATGTTGAGGATGTATGTGATGGATAAGCCATCAAAATGGGAATACCACTTGCATTTGGTATATTTTTCTTACAACAATGAGTATCATACATATTTAAATATGATCCCATTTGAGGCACTCTATGGTAGAAAGTGAAACACACTAGTGGGTTAGGAAAACCCAAAAGACCATGGAATAGTTGGGCCAGATTTGCTTTGGGAAATGGAGGAGAAAATGGTATAGATAGGGTAGAATCTAAAGGATTCCCAGGTGTTAGGGACCTAACCCATCACGTAGGTAGAACAATATATTCCGATGTAATAAAGGTCAATATTAATAAGGCCTAGAAATAAGGAAGAATAAGTAGAATGTAAGAAGACCTAATAGAAGCTTCCGCTTCTAGAAGGATCTTCCTCTAGATGGCTCTTTTGATAGACATATTTAGTATAAATAGGAGTCGAGGGTATGAGAACTGTTGTCTTGGATATTATTGTAATAGAGCTTTGCTCAACTGGAGATTTCCCCCTCGAAGAGGCAAGTGAACATTGCTCTTAGAATCAAAGTGCTCTTTCTGGTGTTATTCTGATATCTTTTCCGTATTATTGTGGTGTTGTTCTGGTTACATTGTTTTTTATATGCCATTGCTAGTATTTTATTTTTGTTCTGCATACTTTTGATATCTGGAATATTACAAGTGGTATTAGAGCACTTTCCTTGGTAGAAAATTGTGGGTTAATTTTTTTTCAGGGTAGAGACGTATTCTGGGCATCTTTAAGCTATAGAGATCTATGGTTACGTGCATAAACCCGTGGTTGAGGGATCCATACACGTAGGAAATACAAGTGGTACTTAAGCGCACATTTGTTGGCCACCCTTGTAACCCTTGTTGGTACCCCTTCAAGTTGTAGTGCATCAGACAACACCTGTATATGGATCGACCTAGATTTCCTGAAGCCCTCTTTAGATAAACCGATCGACCACCTGACTACTATAGTGCCATCAAGAAAAACACTCAGGAAGATACGCTTTAGTACCTGGGTAGTTGGGTAGTACTGTTAAGGGAACGTTCTAGCATCCTTAGTTGGTTCCCTAAGCTATTGGGCTGAGTACTACTGTTGGACCTCGCATGTATATCAGAGAGCTATAGCATAGGGAAAGCCCTTGTCTGTAGAATCCTTGAGGTTGGAAACAAAAAATAAAATAGAAAAGATATATTGCTGCCCAATTGTGTTCGATTTTCCAAATCACTACACATTTCTTCCTGGTTAAGCATTTGGGAATTTCATCACTGTAGTATTCTTCAGACCAGAGTATAACTCCACAGGTGTAAAAAAAAAAAAAAAGACTGGAAATTTGTGCACCATTATTTGAGACCTATTCCATTGGATTTATCTCTTTTCCCTTATCACATTCATACCTATCCTTTTTCAGCAAACTTTTTGACCCCACCCGCCCCTTTTCGATTCCCTTGTCATCATGGCCCATACCTGTAGCCAAGACTTGGAAGCTTGCTTTAATACCTTGCAATCTAATTTCACAGAGGCCCAACAAGAAGTGAGACAACTCAGTGCCAATATTTCCACCATCAATAAAAACATGCATTCCTCCATCGTCGCCTCAATCGCAGAATTCAAAGAAGACCTCAAACAAGACATGACTACCCAGCTTGAACCTATCGCTTCGATGATCTGCACCAAACTTCATATTCCTACAGATTACCCTTTATTTGAACTACCTTTTCATACCTAAGATTAAACTTCCTCTCATTACCATAATGTTCAGTCCCATAACTTTCAGTGTGACCTACACCTTCCACAGGTGGATGTGACCAGATTTGATGGCTCAGATCCCACTGGTTGGGTAACTCAAATGGAACATTATTTCTCTTTGTACGACATTACAAATGACTTGGCCAAACTCCGGTATGGTGTTCTCCATCTAGATCAAGAACGTTGGCAATGGTGGCAATGGAGAAAAACTTCACATCAAGGGTATGTTGCTTGGACACACTTTGTAGCAGAGCTTTATAAACGATTTGACACTGACACCAACCATTTAGGCCGTTTGACAAAGTTGAAACAATCTGGCATAGTGGAAGAATTTATAGTTTCTTTTGAGTGACTGGCTTTTTGTACAGAGGGCATGTCTGATGCCTTTTTTCGATAATGTTTTATCAGTGGCCTCAAGGATGAGATTCATGCCCATGTCCTCATGGCTCAACTTCAGAGTTGGGCGGAGGCGACTAAACGAGCTAAGGAATCACAACAGGTTGTCTTTTCTCATAACCAGAAGCCCCCCTTTATTCCTCGCACTAAACCTTTAAATCCCACTCCTTCCTCTACTCCACTAAAGATACAAAAATTGACTAGGTTCAGAATGGTTGAACGCCAACTCAAAGGCCTTTGTTATAATTGTGATGACAAATATTTTCTGGGACACAAGTGTAAGGAACAAAATATTTTTATGGCCATCTCAGAGGTTGTTTCGGAAGAGGATGTTGAAGGTCCCCTTGTGTCTGAGTCACCTGAACCCACCAACATTACCCCTCCCTTAGACCCTCCCGAAGTAGAACCAATCATTTCCCTAAATTCTCTCATGGGATTCTCTGCTCCTCAAACCCTCAAACTAGTTGGCTACATAAAGAATAGGAAGGTCATCATTCTTGTTGATAGTGGAAACACCCATAATTTTATTCACCGCCACATTTCTCAAGAAACTAATTGCTATATCCATGCAGTCAATAATTTCCAAATCATGATTGCCAATGGTAGGTCCATGAAATGTGGAGGGCGCTGTGAAAATGTGCATCTCCAAATTGGTGACTACCACATGAAATCTCATATGTTTGCTATCAACATGGATGGTTGTGATATTGTGTTGGGTGAAGACTGGCTAAGGAATTTGGGTCCCATTCTCATGGATTTTAAGGAATTAACCATGCAATTCGACCAGGAGGGCCAACAATATAAGTTCCAAGGCATCATCATCGGTTCCTCTAAGATCATTAGTTCCCATCGCATGGAAACGTTGCTCAAAAAATGTCATTCAGGTGTTATTGCCCAACTCCATGCCATACAAGAAACTGAGACACCCTCTGTGCTACAAGACCTCCAATCCATCATATCTAAATATCAAATGGTTTTTTCCACTCCCCATGGCCTCCCTCCTTCCCATGGTGTTCATGATCATTCCATTCCCCTTGTCTCAGGAAGCCTTCCTCCCAATATCCATCCCTATCGTCACCCCTTTTCCCAAAAAAATGAAATTGAGAAAATGGTTCAAGAACTGCTTACCACATGTGTTATCCATCCTAGTACAAGCCCCTACTCTTCTCCTATAGTCATGGTCCTTAATAAAGAAGTTTCTTGGCGCATGTGTCCTGATTTCTGCACCCTTGACAAACTCACCATTAAAGACAAATTTCCCATTCCTGTCATTGATGACCTCTTGGATGAATTGAGTGGCGCCCAGTTCTTTACTAAAATTTATCTTTGTTCTAGCTACCACCAGATCCATATGAGAGTGGTAGACATTCCTAAGACTTCCTTTAGAACTCATGAGGGCCACTATGAGTTTTTGGTCATTCTCTTTGGCTTGTGTAATGCTCCCTCCACTTTCCAAAGCCTCATGAATCATGTCTTCTTTCCTTTTCTCTGTCATTTTGTCTTAGTTTTCTTTGATGATATCCTCATCTATAGAAAAACCTGGACATACCATCTTGCTGATGTGGATCGAGTTCTCCATCTACTCTCTCAGCACCAACTTTTCCTGAAACAGTCTAAATGTGATTTTGTCACCTAAGAAGTCGAGTACTTGGGTCATCTTGTTGGTAAGGCCGACGTTAGGGTGGATCCTAAAAATATTGAAGCTATGAAAGATTCGCCTCACCCAAAGACTCTCAAAATCTTGTGTGGATTTATGGGCTTAACAGGTTATTATCACAAGTTTGTTAAGAATTATGGAAAGATTGTGACACCTCTCACTGCACTCCTTAAAAACAACTCTTTCAATTGGACTCCAGCAGCTGCTCAGGATTTTCAAACATTGAATATGGCCATGTGCACCACTCCAGTCTTGGCCCTTCCTGATTTCATAAATACCTTTATCCTGGAATGTGATGTGCCAGGGAAAGGAATTGGCGTTGTCCTTATGCAAGAGGGTCGACCTTTGGCCTTTACCAGCAAACAACTGTCTGAACGAAATTTGGGAAAATAAATCTATGAAAAGGAAATGTTGGCTATTATGCATGTTGTTTCTCTTTGGTGCCCTTATATATTAGGACAACGATTCCAAATTAAGACAGATCATCAAAGCCTCAAGTATTTTCTCAAACAATGCATTTCCTCCCCAGAGCAAAAAAAATGGGTGACTAAGCTCTTTGGATATAATTATGAGATCATTTACAAGAAATGAAAAGAAAATGTGGTGGTAGATGAACTTTCTCGAAAATATGAAGATGAAGGATCCTTTTTTTCTCTCTCCTTCATTGTACCATATTGGCTCCAAGATGTTTGCCAGGAATGGCTACAAGATCCCAAAACTTCGCATCTGATACAACAATTGCAGTCCAATTCTCCAGTTTCCCCAGGGTACTCTTGGCTCCATGATGAGCTTTGATACAAAGGCCATTTTTATTTAAGTAAACAGTGAAAACTTAAATCCACGGTACTTTCTGAGCTTCATGCTACACCCACAGTTGGGCACTCCGGGTTTACCAAAACCTATGACAAGGTCAAACGTTCTTTTTTCTGGGATGGTATGAAACAAGATGTTCGTAATTTTGTGGCTGAATGTGATGCATGTCAATGCAACAAGGGCGGAAAATTCAAATCTCCTGGCACACTACAATCGCTTCCGATTCCACCTGTTATTTGGAAGGATATCTCTATGGATTTTATTACAGGCTTACCTAAATTGGGAAATAAATCAGTCATCATGGTGGTAGTTGATCGTCTTTCCAAGTATGCTCATTTCTGTGCTCTTAAAAACCCATTTACAACATCCTCTGTGGTTCAACTTTTCATGGATCAGTTCTTCATGCTTCATGGCATGTTGCATTCTATTGTTTTTTATCGCGGCCCAACATTCACCAACAATTTTTGGTAAGAAATGTTCAAGATACAAGGCACCCAATTGCATCTCATCACAGCTTATCATCCCCAAACTGATGGTCAAACTGAAGTTGTCAACAAGTGTTTTGAAACATATTTGAGGTGCTTTTCCTCAAAAAAGAAAAATCAATGGGCTCAATGGTTACCACTAGCTGAATGGTGGTACAACACTTCATACCATATAGCTACCCGCATGAATCCTTTTGAAGCAGTATATGGAAAAAATCCACCTTCATTTCTCTCATATTTTCCATGTGTCTCAAAGGTCTAGGCGGTTGACCAAACGCTTGCAGTTCGAGAGGCTATTCTCCGTACCCTCAAAGAGAATTTGTTCATGGCGTAAAATTGCATGAAGCAACAAGAAAATCAAGGTCACTCTGAACATCAATTTGCAGAAGAGGATCAGGTGTTTCTTTGACCGCAACCTTACAAGTAAAATTCCCTCAAGGCTGACCATTGTCAAAAACTGGCGCCCAAATTTTATGGTCCTTATACAGTTCTCAAGCGTGTGGGACAGGTGGCCTATTAGTTAGCTTTTCCCAATGATTCTAAGCTACATCCTATTTTTCATGTTTCCTTCTTAAAGAAGATGATTGGAACTAAGTTCCAAACTCAAACCATTCTTCCCAAGTTGGACGAAGAAGGCTCCATTTGGTTACAACCACAAACATTTTTAGACCAGCGTGAGCGCTACCATTCTGCAACAATTTTCGCATCTCAAACCTTGAGGACAAGGTTGTTTTTAAGGGGGAGGACATGTTAGGGACCTAACCCCTCACATAGGTAAAACAATATATTCCGATGTAATAAAGATCAATATTAATAAGGCCTAGTAATAAGGAAGAATAAGTCGAATGTGAGAAGACCTAATAGAAGCTTCTGCTTCTAGAAGGATCTTCCTCTAAATGGTTCTTTTGATAGACATATTTATTATAAATAGGAGTCAAGCATATGAGAACTGTTGTCTTGGATATTATTGTAATAGAGCTCTTCTCAACTAGAGGTTTCCTCCTCAAAGAGGCCAGTGAACATTGCTCTCAGAATAAAAGTTCTCTTTCTGGTGTTATTCTGATATATTTTCCGTATTATTGTGGTGTTGTTTTGGTTATATTGTTGTTTATCTGCCATTGATAGCATTTTATTTTTGTTCTGCATAATTTATATATCTAGAATATTACACTAGGACAGGAAGAAATGTTTTGCAGATAAAGGCATATCCCATAAAGAGTTTAAAGTGGGTGATGGCGTGTTTCTAAAAGTGAAGGCCAGATGCAGTTCCCTGAAATTGGGAAAGTGTTTTAAGTTAGCAAAACGCCATTGTAGGTTATTTGAAATCCTTGAAAGGATTGGCCATGTCGCTAATATGATTACATTTCCTGCATCCTTATGTATTCATAATGTTTTCCATGTGTCATTTCTTAAGAAGTATATACCTAATGCTAATCACATTATTGATTGGAATGTGATTCAGGTGGATCCAGAAGGTGGATTTCAAGTGTGACCGATTTGCATAGTATATCAAAAAGTCAAGTAGCTCTGGAATTGAACCATGTTGCTGGTAAAGTTCCAATGGACTTAGTATGGTCCTAATGATGCAACCTGGGAGTGCGAGGATGTTATGTGAGAACAATATCCTCATATTTTTGAAGATTTTCAAAATTTTTATGTACATGTGTATAAGATGCACCAAGGACAATGCATAATTAAGGGGGAGGGGATTGCAATGTCCCTGATACAGAACCCTTGGTAATTGTACATATAGGTTGGTGATTCAATTGGTACCAAGTGTAAATGTATGAACATTTAGGTTGGTGATCTGATTGGTACCAAGTGTAAATGTATGAACATTTAGGTTGGTGAGCCATTATCATTAAGCTTTGGTATTGTGCACATTTGAGTAGTATGCGGAGAAGTGTTATCAATATAGGGTGCACACATTTTTATGTGTTGCGTGCACCTGGGTAAGCGTGCACATTGCACTATGTTGCACACACTTGGGTTAGTGCACATGAATGAATGGATATGTATGGAGGTTGGAGATCCTGTGTGATTATGAGGCTGGTGAGCCTGGACATAGATAGGCCAGTGCGCCTATCCATGTAAACATAATAAAAAATATTAATATAATATTGTATCACTACGTGCATATTGACTCAGATGAGAAGAGATGGGAGGCCAACTTCATCGAAAAAAGGGAAAAAGGGGGGAGTCGTAAGTCTTGGGGAATATTTTAATAATATTTTTGGAAAACTGTAATGTGGATATGTTTTTATCCTATGTTCCCGAGGGTTGGGAACGGGTCACCAAGTGGCTTAAAGCTACTTTTGGAAGTGACAATGTCAATTGGAAGGCATGCAATATATATTGCTGGCCTTAGTGTATTTTGGGAATTATTATGATTATTGCATGGGGGATCAATTATTCGAAGGGGAATTGATGTAGCAGGCTCTCATGAGAAGAAGGGGTTGAACTGTATGGAAAACTCGATTATTACCTTATCTTCCCCGAGAATCTTACAAGGAGTTGTGGGGATGTAACTAGAATTGTACTGTCGAGGAGTTGGGTTGGAAGACCGTGACTAGTCTCTCTAGGTGAGAGATTGGTTTTTGTGGAGTGGTTTCTATACCCATGAGCATATTCTACAGGTGAGAGTTTGCTGGGAGTTGTTCCCTAGTGTGCTAAGCATTAGTCATAGGACTCAAAGACTTCTTGTTCCCCCTGTTGTTGGTAACCCTAGGAAGGGACGTGGGGTAGTTGAAGGACTATTGAGCAGAGAAGGGGCATGCTTCCTTGGGTGTGACAGGTGCATGGGGAATGAGGGACTATAGGATAGTTGCAGTAGTAGGCACCTAGGATTGGGAAAATATGTTGAGTTTCAGACCTTAGCTTGTTTCTAGGTACCCTTTAGCATTGGTGGAGTTAAGCCCCAACTCGAGGGTGACCTGTTTCTGAAAGCTTATGAGAAACTAATTCTATTGTTGGGAGGAACGTATGAGTTATGCACGTGGTTGGTGACTTTTATAAAAGATAAGCGATCCTTATGTGATTGTCTTGTTTACTGTGTGCATATTTGTCTATGTTTGATATGTAATCATTCTTGTATGTAATTGCATATAAGTAATTGTTTTTACTATGTTTAAGGTTGCTTTCACAAGTAAGGATGGTGCTTATGGTCTATATATGTAGTTGTGCTTGAGTATGTCAGTTGATGATAACTTTTCTTTTTAAGTTAAACTTACGATTTTGGCTATGAGTCTTCAATAAGAGAATTTGATAGATGGGTGTGTAGAAAAGTATCCTATGTGCAAAAGAAGCTGGAATTCATATGTGCATTCAAGGAAATAGACCCCATGCACAACGAAATTAGAAGTGGCACAGGACGCCTAGATGGATGTGGACACAGTATGTTGATTAATCAATATGTTGGTGTGTACATTTAGTAATCTAATTTTGTTGCTTGAAGATTGTATGGAAAAGAGAATGTTGCTTCATTTTTTATAAGTTGTGTGGCGTGACTCATAATTGGACCAACCACGTTACCTCAAGTGATACTACGCAAACTTGTGTATAGAGAAGATACTGCACAATGAAATTTTAGAGTAGCATGGCCTAGTAGTATTCTAGGGTTTCTACAGTTTGGTTGATTCAAAGCTTCAGAATTTGAGGGGTGTGGCATGGCCCAACCTGGAGTGGCAGGAGACGTTACATCGCAGTCATTATTTCTCAGTATGCAATTGTGAAATTCCATTTTGCAAGGAAGTGACCTCTGCATGAAGTTGGCTGTGATATTCTTCCAAGGAAATATCCTTATTTTGACGTATCTCCTGCAATTTCTAAAGCATTAAGGCTTCATCTTCGTCTATCATTCCCATTTTCATTGAAGGGCAAGGTCCAAGCACAAAATATGGAGATCCATGCACAATAATAAATTGGATATGAAAATAAAAAATTATTACTATCCTTACTTCCCTTGTTTGGTCAGTCGGTGGGCATAATTGCATATTCTGTTATGAGCATAGGGGTGTCTCTTGTTGCAAGAGACTAGAGAAAATACTAATGTACCCTTTCTTCAGTAATTATTTCAATTGCATTTGTAACTCCAATTCTGGTGTACTCATTCTATATGGATTCTTAGAGACTAGAGAAAATCCTAACACCAAATCAATAGAGAAATAAATATCTCTTTTTGGTGGTAATCCTCTTATTTCCTTGAACACATTTGGAAACTCTTGCAACACTAGAAAGTCCCAAGGACTTGGGCCTTTACACTTTGTCGAATATTCCGCATGAGTTACATACAATTGGAACCCTTTTATAAAATATGTCTTCAACTTCAAAGATGAAATCTCCCATACAGAAATAGGCCTTGGAATGCCTTCCATTGTCATTTGTTTTTCTTCTTCATCAAGACAAGTAAAAGTCTTGTTATGGAAATCTAGAACAATATGATGTGCATATAACCAATCTATTCTAATGAGGACATCATAAGAACCAAGGGGAATTATTTTTAAGTCTGCAACAATATTGACCCCATTCATATATAATGGGAAACCCATTACTTTCTCATTGATTTTCCTTTTAGTCCCGATAGCCAACTGAACCAACCATGATTTACTATGGTTACTTCTCTTCTGCTAAAATATTTCAACCAAATTAGGAGAAATATAGATATGAATTTTTCCTGAATCAATTAAAATTGCAATATCTTGCTTGGAAATCTTACTTTCAATGTCAATCATTGTTTCACTAATTATTTCGCTATCAATTATCCAAGGCTATGTAGATTCTTGGTTTGTTCTTGGACACATATTTAATTATAGTTGCTTCTTGGATATTGTGCACATTTCTCATTTTTTCTTCCTTATAAGTATTGTTGATTAATTGGGTTGGTTGTCATTGATGTCAACCCTTGAAGCAAGTTCAGTAGAAAATTCCGGTAGCCCCCGAAGTGTGGATAAGGAACCCATGTTTGTTTAAGGAATAATGTAATGAAGATCAATGAATTTTCATGAGAGACCATTCTACATAGATAGTACGTGTCATGCCATTTTCGGTGATATGTGGTATGTCACATAACTCCTCACGGTTAGGGATATATGGCCTTGTGAATTTGGAGAACCCTTTAGAATAATATAGAAGCCCCTAAAAGGTCAACAGGAAGTCAAAAGCTTCTAGAAAGTCATAAAGAAGATTCTTTATTTAAATTTGTTGCAATAAAAAAATAATTAAAAATAAATTAGTTGCAACAAGAAGTGGTGAGTTTACTAATTGTGGATAAAGTAGTTGGAAGTGGGTAAAAGTAGTTGAAAGTGGGTTAGCCCTAAAAGAGGGAAGTTGGGTAAATGTTGTGGGTGGGAAATCCCTCCTATGGACTAGCATTAACAATTTTATCATGCATGCAGAAATGACCTAAAGTATCCTACTTCTTACCAACATCCCAATCATAGACCCGATTATTCATATGAAAATACAAGGTTAAAAAGATCAAGTTATTGTACCTTAGTTTCTATGTTTGATGTCGATCCCTTTAATGCTTGGTCGCTCCTTGACTGCAACTCTCCTCCCAAAGCTGACCTGCATTCATAAAAGAAAAACAAAGAACTCCACATGCATATGATATATAAACTAATGGGTTAGAGATTCTATCAAAATATAATCAAATTTAAATATTGACAATCTCATATTACTTCTTTTATTAATCTCACAAGAGTGACCTTACAATAGTGAGATCGGCCACTTCTCCTCGAATCTGGTCCTGGTCTCCTCTTCAATTGTTCTCCAACTTCTTCTATATATGCTTCTCTTCACACAACAGTTGCAAAAGGTTGGGGCAAGGGGAATACTAAATCGGGTATAGTTTCTTTGCTATGATTTTCCCTCTCTCAAATGGGACACCTACCCCTTCTTTTATAGGCTAGAAAGGGCTAGGTATTTGGTCGAGTGACTGAGCATGGGTGGTCAAACAGTTTAGTTAACTTACCCAAAACTGTGTGTTTCGTCTGCAACTTTCCATTTTTCATGCTTTTTAGGTATACGCGGGATGTAGTGGGTCAGCCAACGTACACACGTGTGCAGTAGTGGAGCAGGGCGTGTATGCCTTCAAAAAGAGTGTTTTTTAAGAAGTTGTTCAATAGTGACTTGGAAAAGAAGGAAAATGAGATGGCCTGATGCCAGGTAATCATGTCTGGTGCAATTTAGGGTTATAATAGATGCCCCCTAATGTGTGAGGTCATAAGAGCATCTGATGGATGAAATACATGATCAATCTTCACCAACATACCAAACAAGTGAGCCCAGGAACTAGAATTCGGGAGGTGCCATCCGCAAAATAACAATTGTCTCACCAAGGCGGGCATACCCATGATCAGAATGAAATAAAATCATGGCTACCAATCAAATACATTGTAGATCCATGTAATATAACTATATAAAGTGTAGCCACGAGAAATACACAACAGATCTACATCTCAAAATAAAAAAAGATATACATGCATAGTATCCATCTTCAAGAAGCGAATAAGGCCTGATGGCTAGAGATGAGGCATTCAGAGCTCGATAAAAAGCTTCAAAATCTTCACAACTTGGGTAGGAGTGTAATATGAGTGTACAATTTCACTACCCAGAGGTCTTTGGCAGCTTTTCAGGAACGGACTAGAGGATTTTGATGATCAGGTTGAGAGCTTCATGGATTTCAAACAAAGACTTGATTGGGATTTCGGGATGACTGGGCATGAGGGTAAGAGACAATCTGCAGAGAGGGTCGACTCAAGATTGGTAATAAATTCCCTTGGACAATAGCATGACAAATATGAGACTCAGGCAACATGATATTTTGACATAAGTTCAGGATGCAGGAGGCACCATAAACTCTCCATAGGTTTGGAAGAATAACCAAATGGAAGAGGACACAAATCTATGTAGCGGGAACAAATTCCTAAGGTCATTTTAAATGCCAAGGCTTGACGAACAAACGGAAGGATGTTCTTTGTCCAAGGGCGACTCATTGTGCTGCCAAGAAAGAAAATACTTTTCCCTTTCTCTTTTTGGGGTATATTTGATTTTTTTGTATTTTTCAATAATTTTGGAAAACTTGAAAAAGAATAAAAGAATGCTACGTTACAAAGGAGGATCGAGTGTCGCAGACATACTAGTTCCAAGCACATGGAACACATGGATGCTCAGGGAAAAGGGACATATGCAAGAAAAGGACACTCGGGAAAAAACCTCCATGGGCCAAAGGTGTCAAGACGCAGAGGCAAAGTGCTACAGGGCTTGCGTATAAGGCATGCTTCAAATGGTTCAGTTGAGAGAAACATGGAGACGACATTAGACCAAAGATGTAGGTATGCAAACGTGATTAATAAGACACACAATGGTAACGTCCTTCGGTGTAATTTTAATGATCCCAGAGAAGGTAAGCTCGGTGGTTTTTCATATTTTAGAGAGTCTGAAAAAGAGTAAAAGGAGACTCCATTAGGGTACCTTTTTCGAAGGTAGTCTAGTCGATTCGAAAAAGGAGTAAACTAGCACCGAAAAGACGTCTATTCAAAACCATTTTAATGAGTGTGATAAAGACAAGATCACTCGACAATTTTTTCATATTTAAGGAGTCTGAAAAAATATTAACTATGGACTCCGTCAGGAATGTTCTTCTGGACCATTTTAACGAGTGTGAAGGAATAAGGTCACTCGACGATCTTTTCAATTTTAGGGAGTCTGAAAAGAGCTTAACTATGGACTCTGTGGGGGTTCCTTTTTTGTAAATTTAGTCCCTCAGGCCCGAAAAAGGGTTAAAATCATACCTGAGAATACTCTTCTAGGGAACCGAAGCTCCTAGAGTATACCTTTGTTTGTACAGTTGACCATCCAGACCGAAAAATGGGTAAACTACCGCCGGACATACGTGATTTCAAATTTCAGTTTAGCGAGCGTGAGGGTCAACAATATCGCTCGACAATCTTTTCATTTTTAGAGGGTCTGAAAAGGGCTTAAAAGAAGACCTGTTATGTTCTGGGAGTCCCGAGGATGAGGTCAAGAGTGATAATGCATCATGCAAATGAGGCTCAAACTTGTAATCAGGTTAAACTAATAAGGACTCCCAAGCCTATAGTCATTAGTGATGGCATGGACACCAAAATGCAACCAGGATCTACCTAGGCTATCCATGTTAAGGTAGGCTCTACCACTAAAATATGACACTTCTAAAGTAGCAATGATGGTTCTGTGTCGCAAATCAGTGGGATCGATCCTATGGCATAGTGATAAAGACAAAGAGATGCAGAAACTAGAGGTGGAATCCTAACCTAAATGCAACAAGTTGGAAAAATGACTTTTTTACCAAAGGACCTTTAAAAAGACCCAAATCTCCAAAAAGTGTCCCAATACCCAAAGTAACATTTATCGTAACAATTCATAGAAAACTCCTGAACCATCCTAAAAGATGTTTAATTTAGAAAAAATGACACAAGGGTCCAAAAAATGTCAAAAATAGGCCCAAAAAGTCTATAAATAGAAGCTGACAGCTCATTATCACTATTGCAAATTGAGAAATTGACTAAAAGACAAAAATACCCCTTTGTGAAAATAATTGATTCTGGGAGCTTCAGTGGATGAAACAAACTTCCTCTTGGACCAAGTAAGTACACACTAACCCCCCTTGCATTTCAATACTTTATTTAACAATTTCTTTTTGTTTTTTCAGGGGGCGCTAACCTTTAACAAGGTTGGCCCCACGTACACGCGGGCAATCTTATGACAACCCACATGTGCACGCGTGCAGAGGAAATACTGCACACATGACTGTGTGCATTACAACCCGCATGTACCCTCTAAGATAAGAAAAATTTAAAGAATGGAAGGACTAATCCCCCCTGGACTTGTTAATTGCAGGATGTATGTTCACTAGAGGGAGAGGGAGCATGAGGATATTGATTTTTTGGTCGATGAGGACCCTATTTCTATTGCCACATTAGTACAATGTGGTTTGTTAAAGTTCTTCTAGTTTCCTTTCATGTAGGCACAACCTAGGATACTGAATGCCTTAGTTGATTATTGGCATCCTGACGCAGAGGCCTTTATGCTTGAGGGACAGTTGTTGACTCCAACGATTAAGGATATTTACTTTTTGATTGGCCTCTCAAGGAGAGGGGAACTAGTCAATTTTCACACTTTTCCCTCAGAGCC
>JASDQU010737573.1:156969-175877 GCA_032191745.1 Picea mariana | reverse complement strand
TCTACAACCTGGAGAAATCTACTAATCTCATCATCATCTTCAAAGACTTTCCAATATTTGATATTGTCGGGTAGGGATGGTTTGTATTTGACTTGGATTTCATAATTCAATCTAAGAGGCATGGGAGGAATGAACATAATAGCTGAGATAGCAAGGGAATCAGCTAGGTGATTCATAGCTCTGGGTATATAAGAAATATCAAAAATGGAAAAAGAGTTCCTGAGTTTCCATACCTCATCCCTATAAGCTTTCAACCTAACATGTTTTGCTTGGAAAATATTGTTCGCTTGATGTATAATGAAATATGCATCTCCAAGCACCTTTAGACCTTTGATTCCCATCTCCTTGGAAGAATTTAAACCCAATAGCAAAGCCTCATACTCTACTATATTGTTAGTAGTCTTGAAATCAAGTTTAAAAGACAAATGAATAGCCTCCTTTGAAGGAGAAATCAAAACTACGCCTGCACCTACTGATTCTTTGGTACTGGCACCATCAAAGAACATGCTCCAGATGTGAGTACTCTCTCCATCAAACTGCTGATAAGTAGGCTTTTGATCTGCAAATGAGCTGGCTGAGAATCATCTATTTGCAGAATGCATGCCCCAAAGTCCGAGTCCAATGCGTAGATGGGATGGTTTACAGAATTCTTCTCATCACTAATGATGTAGGCAAGCTGATTTTCTCTGTAAAGTCTCTTTACCTCTCCTCCAAACACCGGTATTGTAGCATAAGAAAGATCCATCTGCAGGGTACCACATAGCCTATTGCTCCATGAACGTGACAAGAGGAGTCTGAACTTGGGTGGAATATCAGCCACTACAACATCCATTACCATTCTTCTCATTGGCAACTGGGCAAGGTTTATGACAAGGTATTTTATGAGGCTAAGGCATTTGAATTTCCTAGAGTCGAAAGAGTAGAGATCATGGTAAGGTTTTACCTCGTTAGAAGGAGCTCTGAGGGACACCTGTTCTTTAGCTTGGGGCTGCAATTGCTTCTGATGCTGTTTTGCAGGAGTGGAGATATGCTTTGTAGGAGCAGCAGGCTGCTTGGCAGCATCATCTTTCTTTTTCTGGGGGTAGCAAGCAATGGCTTTAGAGCAGCAGTCTTAGATCTTAAATTATAACATGGTTGATCATCTTCCTGATAAATATATTCTTCAATGCTTGTCTCATTAATCTTCTCATTCATGAGGGCCTCCTCATAATCTATTTGTGTCAAGAAGGAGGAATCAACATCATCCCCAAAGAAATTTATGTCATCTTATTCTTCAAGTTCATCATGAGATAGTTCTTGCTCTTCTTCTAGCACTGGATTTTGGAAAGGGGCCCTGATCCTTTGGTCTTCATCTGCATTCTTGTCTCTCTGAAAGATCTGGACCTGCTAGTTGTTCCTTCTGTAAGGGAATGCATTGGGATTCCTGGGAGCATAGGCATTAGGCTCTTTACTTCTTGCTCGTTGCTAACTCTGAATTTTTAGTTTTGACATCTCCGAGGTCAAGTTGTCCAACATCTTGGCCATCTTTTCCATTTTAGTATTTGAAGAAGAAGGAGGATCAGCATATGAATTCTTTCTCTCAAACTTTCCTTTAAGTTTATGGGATGCCACAATGTTAGATTCGACCTCAAGAGCAACATCTTGTATTAAAGTGAGTGTGGTTGACCTTCTTTCTCTAAGGGTTAAGAAAAATTTTGGATCAAAGGAACAAGAGTAAGTAATATTTGTTGATGCATCGGTTGGCTTGATCTCTACAGGGATCTTGGCAAACATCTTATTGAATCTTTTGGTGAAGTCTGAGACATATTCCCCATTTTCTCTTCTTAGATTTCCAAATTTAGTAATATAATACAAGAGGTCTCTTCTTTCTCCCCAATGTTTCAAAAACACTTCATCTAATTTCTCAATGCCTACCATTGAATTAGCTGGCAGATCCTTGAACCACTTCCTAGCTTGACCATCCAAGCTCTGCACAAAAATTTGGGTCCAAACATCTTCCTCTGAAATGTTAATGTTCTCATCATAGGCATAGAAAGCCTCTATATGTTCTTCAGCAGTATAATCTTCAGATCGAGTAAACTTGGGCATATATTTATGATAATCTCATGTTGGCATGGCTGATAAGGGATTTGGAAAAACAAGAGGAGCATACCTATTGGCTAAGATCTGTTCCATTTTTGTCAAAGGGACAGCCATGGCAATCTTGGGGGTTGATGCAGAGGAAGAAATTTATGTATATGACAGATGAGATGGGACAAGTGGGATTATGGACAATGGTGGTCTTACTTCGCTGAGGAATGAAGTGGAAGCACTGGTAGGATGACTACCCTAGAATGTGGTTCCTAGATAAGGTGGGAAACAATAAGCTCTATAAAACTGGCCAAGCAACAAGGCCAAGTTTTCTTCACCCTTAGAGGAAAGATCTTGTAAAATATCTTCAAGAACGGGCAAACTGGTATGAGTATGGAAAAAACTTTCTACGGGCTCAGTTTGTGAAGAATTCAAGGAAGAGGAAGAGTCCTCTTCTTGGATAGATTCTACAACTTCTTCTCCTAAGTTGGATATAGTAATATGCTCAGAAATAGGATCTATAAGATCAGAAGAATTTGAAGGCTCATCACCCTTCAAGCTTTCTGAGAAAATTACAATTTTATGAGAACTAGAAGTTTTAGCAGAAGTGGATTCGACAAGAGGTTCTCTAGAAACAAATGAAGAAGTGTTTATTGAAATAATTGATCTAGATGCTCTTGCAGATCTTGAAGTTTGTCTTTGCAATTCTTTTCCACTTCTGATGATCTTCTCAAGGTCTGAAATTGGTGTTTCCAGTGGCCTTTCTTGGTTTTCTCTACTATGAGCCCTTTTTGGAGCCACTTCATTCCAATGGAGTCGCCAGATACATGATTACAACCGAAAATGTGTCCAGGCTTTGTCTATCATCAAAGTTGGATCTATGTCATCTCCCAAGGAAGCTGAGCTTCAATCTTCATTCCCCAGCAATGACGCCAATTTGTTATCACTCCAGGAAACTCTCCTAGGCTGTATCTCAGAGATCCCTGGTAACTTAACTGTTTTTATAATTATTTTCTCAATAATGGGTGTGGGATTGGATCAAGATGAATATCTAAATCACTGGATTGGATCTTCAAGACAGTCTAGTTATATTCACACAGTACAAGGCCTTCAATAGATATTATCAGATAGGTTTGTAGATCAAATAGATAAGAAACCAATCAATTAACCAGAACATACATAAACCATATATATGATGGGTCAACAAACTAGCAATAGATGCTTATGATTCTTGTTTAACAATCAAAGGTAAGATTATAGTCACCATAGGACATTTAAATAGAGACAAAGAAATGATTTCAACTCATAGGCATAGAATATAAATGAAAAGAGAGTCTGACAATAACAATGAAAGAAGCTTGCAGGCTGAATATATTAAATAAAATGTCTTAATCACAATAACAATAGAGTCTAGAACTCAAAGTTGAACCATTGTTCATCAAATGTTCTAGACTTTATAGCCTTTACAAACAGTTTCAAAATCCTAGAATACTGGATTCAATTTTGCCTAAAATAGAAAGTCAATAACTACCCCAAGAAAATAGACAAAGATCCTATAAAATAGGTTAATTCCTATCCTTGGATGATATTTATGTCCTTCAGATTCTTTGGCAGGTTTAGTGAGCCTTCCAAGGCTTCTAGGTTTTATGTGACATGAGAAAAGTCGAAAATGACACCTGCTGACAATCGAAGAGCTTTATATCCCTGAAAATAGCTAACCGATTTTGACCTTTCTACCTTGTAGAGGATCTCCAAAATCAAAACAAACTCTTGATAAGGATGTCATTCATTATTGTCTATCGATTGGAACTATTCCTGAGGCTTTTGGACAAGGAAAACCTGGATCTGTGCAAAAATACTAATGTTCTTCCCTATGAGTGCTTTCGGTAGTTAGAATAGAGAAAATCTGGACCAATTAGGTACCCAAAGCTCTACTTTCGGTGGCTAATGAACAATCGAAATTTTCACCTAAGACACTGAAAGTTCTGTCTTAGTGATATTATCAAAAGTCCAAAAATACCTTTTGTATTAGCTCGGAAACGCCTTAGGGCTGATCTTCTGAGGCTTTTGCATCTTGCTCAAAGAATGTAGGATTATTGGCTGTCTTTGGTTCATTGCACTGATCTGCTACCTCCACTAGGGTTTCGAGGGTAGCATGTGTTTGAGGCAGGTGTTTTGAAGACATAGCTTTCAACCTTAAAGCCCTGAACTTTTTCTTCAAACCTTGAGCTACTCTCCATAAGTTGTTGTAATCTTTCACAATCTAGTTTTAATTACCCTTTCTAGCACTTCTTGTTGAGATAACTTCTTCTTAAGCTTCTTGATTTTCTTTGATTTACTCTGCTTCACTCTTTTGCTAGATGAGGCATCTGTAACTTGTGGTTCTTGTTCTTCTTGAGGTGTATATGATGGAAGGTCTTCATACCTTGTGGTGAATACATCTACATAAACTGAATTTTCATGCCTTGTGGTAACTAAATCTTCATGCCCTATTTCAATCTGGTCTTCTTCATATTCTGAGTCTATGTAAGGAAGATTAACGATGCTCTTGTTCACTGGGGGTTCTTTGGCCTTCTCTGTTTCACTGCTGAAGTTTAGTTTCTTCTTAGTTGTATTAAGCTTAGAATAAGTAGAGGGTTGATTAACTCGAACTGGAGAGATAGCTCTCCTCCTCCTCTTTCCACTTCTGGTAGTAGAATACTTCTTGGAATGAGGACTCTTTTTGCCCTCTAGTTGTATATCAGTCTGAAAATAATTCTAAAACAAGAAGTACTTCCACTCTTTGCTTCTTCTCTACAACAGCTCACAAACCAAGAGTTTAATTAGAACATTGTGGGATAGTCTACCTGCAACTTTATTGGGCTTGGCCTTGACCTGATGAGCCATCTTAGATAAGCTTCTATGGAGAAAATAGGGCAGATTGAGTGGGTTTCTACCAGTAAAATGATTCATGAGTTTGAAATGGTAAATCATCACCCTATTATATCTGCCTTCACAATTTATATAGACCATAATGGATTTTAGTAAATGTTTCCATTTCTCTTCAAGGAAAGACACAGGAATGTCTTTCTTCGATATCAAATCCTTGTGTTCTGGTTTCAAGTAAGACCTGAATTCAACATTCTTTGTGACAGTGGTTTTGAACCATTTTTCTCCAGTCCTAGGAAGCTCTGTCATCTCGTCTATGAGGGCTTCATCAACCTCGAATTCATCTCAACCGATGACTGCTTTCCTTCCATCAAAAGTCAGGGCAAAGGCTTCTGCCACCTGCTGGTGAGAGATCTGTAATTTTTTACAAAACTTATAGCAACCTGCGTCCTTGAAAAGTTGGCATACCTCTAGGTGCGATTCGAAGTAACTGATATTGTCGATCTCTTTCCTTAGAGTTGATCCTCCTTTCTTCATCTATCGCAATGTTCCTCTACACTTGAAATTTGAAAATCGGATTTTGGGGGAAAGTTACACAACGTAGACTTAGGGGGATTTTTCTCGACTGTGACAGGGACAAGAAAAATGAGGCGAGCATCAGATTGTGGCATTGATTACAAGGGATGGGAAATAGAATCTTGTGATTTGAAAAAATCATGGGTGATGATTGTAATGATGAAAGGTACGTAACCATGTAGTTTGATGAAACAATGATCGGAAAAGATTCGCTACATCATGCAGAGATCAGCTCCCGGTCTTAAACGATTTATTCTCTTGTCTTTTCGGCGGCTAATTGCAATTATAAGAATTCAAACCCGATGGTTTAAACGTGTCAAAGTACGTGTTGACTTCTCCCTTTCTCCTGCGATTTCGGTGGCTAAAATAGCCCTAAATTTCTTTGTTTAAGCTGTCGAAAGCTAAGGATTTATGTGGCTAATGAACAATCGAAATGTTCGCCTAAGCCACCAAAACCTGAGATTTGAATTAGATCAAATAAAAACTAAACGAATGTTTATTCTAACTTTATTACATGCATAAAGCTCTCAAAAATGAGCTTTAAATTTTTTTTAAATGTATTTTTTAAAAGACATCCTATCACCTAAAATGAAATAACTCGATTGATTTATTTGAGGAGATAACACAAGGGATTACTGTCATTGGCCCTCCTGAGCTTAACTTTCCGAGGTATATGAGACCTCTATCTTGCCTCTGTGTGCTTCTTTTGAAGATAAGACTTAGAATTTTCTAATTCTTTTCTCCTCGATGCTTATGGTTGCTAAATCTCCTGAGCTTGTTCCTCCAATGTTTTAAAGCCTTGGGAACACTCCTTGTGGCCTTAGATTTCTTCCACTTGACTGTTCTCCTCTAGGACAAAGAGACTAAGAAAAACTCAGACTGCACACTCCTTGTGTGGCTCTGTGCTTTCTTTGTACTACTGCTATCAAAGATTCAACTTTATCCCTCTTGAGTTTCTCTGAGTTAAACTTAACTATGTCAACGCACTCCTTGTGGAAAATATGCACTCCTTGCACGATATCTTAGAATAGAAACAACTGAAACTTATTATAACTCCATAGGTACATGTATTTAATCACAAAATGCAATCATAAGCAAAAGAACAAGTATAAAAAAATAATTTAAATGAACATAAAGCCTACCATTCATTCAGATAAACACAATAAAATCAACACCAAACATTTGGATTAAAGATTCTTTTTTCTATTCATTCAAGTGATAATATACATAGATACATGCATTCCTCCACTGCTCCTTCAACAACTTATACAATGTTATCTGGATCTCAACAACAACATATCTCTCTCTCTCAGAAATGAAAACTATCACAAATAAGAAGCAAGCTTAAATTGGCAAATGATACAAGCATATATACAAGAGGAGATTCATCGAGCATTTCCCCCCAAAAACCTAAATTCTATCCTATCCGGATTTATGAATCCACCTACTAAGGACTAAGAAGTTAATAGAATTTACAAATAAGATAAGGGATGATGCACAACCTCTGTACAATACAACCTTTACATTAAAGTGATACTGATCCCAGAGGATCTTTAGGGATGGCCTTAGCCTCCAATTCATTAATTACATTTCCTTTCATGAAATTCAAATTCAAAAATGTGTGCTTTCCTTTGTAGGATCCAAATAATATCCATATATGTGTTGGTTATCTAATATCATTAATTAAGTGCATCTACAACATGCTAAAAATGACATGAATGTAGTTTAGTAACTAAACACAGTAGCATATAAATCCTTTTTAAACACATAGTGGATGCACATCAATTTAACTCATAAATATAACACATACAACGAATAAAACACTTATCTTTTAAAATCATTGTGCAACCAACTACTTGGGATGGGAGTTCAACCCAAACATAGACTTGTTATTCCAAATATTAATAGCAAGTCACCCACGAGCTAGGGATAGAAATACATAAAAGAGAGTGGTCTCTCACTGTCCACTCACAGCTCAGAAATCCCACAACCCACTAGTATTCTCCTATAGCTATCTCGATTTTTCACCATCTCTCTTCCTATTGACCCTCGCAACCCAAGGAATGTACCCCTTCACTGATATCAGTCCCTCGAGCGTCCCAACTTTTTATCAAGGTCTCTATGGAATATGTAACCACAAATCTCTCTATTGGGAACTCAAGGGAACTCACGGCCGGGAAAACTACTAGAAAACAATTGCGAACACTTGTTATTTCAGTGCAACTCACATAGAACTTCACTCTTCATTTCTGAAAACCTATCTCTTGATTCTTATGCTCCAAAATTCTCCACTATGATCCATAATTCACCCTCCATGGTTTCTCCAGTGCCAAGATCTTATTTTTTTCTCTATGCTTGTTGTTCATGCAAAAAAATTGACTGTTTAAAATTGTTGTAACTTCCCATGTGAATTTCCTCTCTTTGGTTGCTTTCTTAACTTACACACTTCCCCAAGTTGATTGTACTCAACCCCCATGCTCCCAATAAATATGGGATGTGACTTCTCACACCCATCCTCTTACATGCATTCAATGATTGGTTTTTGGAACACTCAACAAAATATAGAAGGTTTTGTTGACTCGTAAAATTGCCACTAATAACAATAGTGATCCAGGTGGATATTGGTGGCCACCCACCTATTCCAATTGGCTCTTCTTGACCATTTTTAGTTCAACACGTTCTTCTCTACTTCTTTGTAATTGTGGGTTCTACACTTATATGGTTTTTTGAAGCCCTACACATATTCCAGGTGAATACTGGTGGCCTCCCATCTAATCCAATTGGCATATTTTGTATGTTTTCATGTCAGCACATCTTGTTGTACTTCTAGGGCTGTTCTGGGGCCCTAAACATTGTCTTTTTGGATTGCCATAGCCAAATTGTAGACTGAGTTAGAGTTTGACTATGTAATTTGTAGCTCTCTGAAATACCTTTCCAACAGGCTATCACGAGCCTAAAACAAAGGTCGTATGCAAACATTACGACCCTAAGAAGTTGAGATACCAAATTACTCATAGGGGCCCACAAAACTTTTGAAGTTTCACCTCATAGGGTTAGGTTTTTGGATGTCTATGGTTTTGGCATTCATGAGTAATATAAAAAAGGCCTCTAGAGCCTCATTGTAATCATTCTGCTCAGACAAATGCACGTAGAAGCCACATCTCTTCTCAGAGATAGCTACCACCATTCGAGCAAGTGTTTTGGTTCATCAGTTTTACAATTTCAGCATATTTCATTTATTCAATAGAAGATATTTCTCACTAGATATTTGTGTTGTTCTTCACATCTCAGTGTTTATTGTATTTAATATATTAATCAGTTCATTCCACTCTTAAATCTGGATCAGTGGTATCAAAGCGATCTTCTCTTTAGCGCTAGTAATCTCCTTGCCCGATCTACAACAACCGTTCGATATTGAGACTGATGCATCTGACTATGTTGTAGGTGTAATTCTCACTTAGCATGGTCATCTAGTGGAATACCATATTTAAACACTCTCAGATACTATCCGGAAATACCCCACCTATGAAAAATAAATTCATTCCATTTTCCAAGCCTCTTGTCAATGGAAACATTACATTGTGGGAAAGGAGACGATCATCCACACTGATCACAAGCCTCTGCAGTTCATACAGACACAGGGGAAATTGCAAAATGACGACCATAAGAAGTGGCCCACCTACCTGCAACAGGTCCATATCAACATCAAGTATAATATAGGGAGATCAAATCGTATTGTTGACTACCTCAGTCGAGCTCTTGTGGATGCACTCACCATTGTGCTCCATTCATGTGGACATGAGGCATCTGAGTGGCCCCAACTTTATCAGCAAGATACAGACTTCGCCACCACCTATCAGCTCTTGGGTACAGGCATGTGTAACAACCCCATCTGGTATGACTCCTACGATGTACAACCGATAAAAGCACCCTTAAATTTTTCCTTTTTTTTGTGTGTGAGTGTGTGTAGGAGGGTAATAATGACATGGTACTCAACATCACAACATGATGACGAACACAACACATGAAACTCATGCAACAACATAATGACCTAACATAAATCACATCAAGCACTTGTAAGCAATGTACGACATTCAACCGACGAAGAATAAGAATGACTACCTGCCCGTCCTACCCTGCAATGGTTAGGAACTCCAGGACACATAAGCAACGCTCAAGCCCAGGTTCCCATCGATTTTGACCATTTAAGGTCTCAGGGTTGGAGACTGTTCTGAGGAACAAGGAGGTGTCTACATCTCGCCCGACACAAGCAAACCAAGCCTACTAAGCTAAGGACAATCATCCTAACAACCCAAAATTAACTACATGAGTAACTAGAACCCTTACAGTGAGCAAAACCAATCACCATGAACGTTTACAAAACCACATACAAACATTAATTAATATTAAACAACAACCATTAATCAAGGATAAAAGGTCGTTACCTAAGGCTTAAATTAGCGTTAATTACAGATCAATTAATCAGTCTAAATTCCATCAGTCAACGAGTTACCCACCGAACTTAACATGAATTACGACTCAAATTTAGCGAGTCTAGGTTACCAATTAGGTGATATCTATAAATCCAACTAACCATAAACTTGAATAACAACATTAACATTCTTTAAGTGGAATGCTACGTATAGCACTTATATTGAACAGTTAAACCTCAACATTGGTCTAGATATAATGACCGAACTAACCACACTAGATGTTTAATATCATTGAGGAGGAAACTGCTAGCTAATAACATCGTTGTAGCAATCAACCAGTAATTACATCTTTGTTACATAACCAATTATTAAAGCAGATAGTAAGGCAAGTACGCAACAACTAACATGACTATCATTAGCAAGGGTAAGGCAAATTACAAGATTGATATCACTTAACTCACTGTGGCAATTAGTCATAAGAAGGATCCCTTTGCAACATTAAGAAAAGTCCCAATAGGTATAAGGTTGTGAGAAGTTCATAAGGTTACTCACAGTTATAAAGCACAAAATACAAATTACGACTGAACAACACTATTAACCGTTGAAACTGTGGGATATGCTAGTGTTTAAAGTCAACATCTTTAAATTAATCCTACCGTTTGAAACAAAAGAAGCTGGATAACTAGTGTAAATCCTGTGAAGCTTCATAAATAACATTCTGAGATTAGTGACTTATAAAAACAACAAGGAGTCAGGAAGAAGTGTAAACACAAATGACGCAAGGCACAACATAGAAAATGGAGAAGCGATATCCAACCAAAGGGGTGATTTGACATAAATTTCAAATTTTAAGTTGAACAAAAGATGTTACATTATAAATTACACACGGCAATGCCTAAAAAATGCCAGTATTTGTCATCTATTAAAGAAATCATGGAGATAGCAAAGGGGTTCATTTAAACCACAACTCAGTCAGTCTTGAAGGCACAAAGGTGGTCATAACAACAACGAACTCTGTCACATTTTAAGGGAAAGGTCCTGGTCATATTAACAGTAGAATTATTCAATTTTTACAAGCAAGTCGTGGTCATAGTTACAACAAAAATTTCTGTGTTACACAGGCCCCAAATCGTGGGCATTTGGTCAACAGACTCAGCCAACCATTATTCACACCGTGGTGGTCGATCCAGCAAACGGATTACAATGAAAAGTTAATACGTGGGCAGTGAGCGTGCATCACAGACGAGTTTTTAAACAAGGAAATAAATGGAGGGCGTGACAGCTACTCGACAACGATTGGGAGCTAAGATGTGAGCATTTAATCAAATAAATAAATAAAACCCAATGGTGTAAGGGATTTCATGACAGTCGCACAGTGGTTGAACTCTGGCAAAGAAATCGTTAGTAGAAATTGGGGTAATAGCAGGGAATGGAATCCGTGCCAGAAGAATGGTTCAGTCAACAATGAAACCCAACACGGACAGGGAGAAAAGAAACATTTTCATAGAAATAGAACTGGCAAAGTCACATCCCAAGCAAAACGCAGGCAAGGATAGTAAGACATTTTTATCAGATTCCAGGAACCCCAAGATAAAACATAGATGGAAATTAAATCGTTGTCCACTGCCAGGATTCTGACCAACGAAAACTGGGAAGAAAATCACATCGTATCCAAATCCAGTGCGCCAATTTTTTTTTTAAAACGCAGACTTAATTTATATCGTTTACATTACCAGGGTATCAAAATTTGCAGACTGAAATTACATCTTTTACATTAACAAAACACCAATAAAAATTTGCAGCCAATAGTAAGAGAACACAAAGATCCAAAGGGATAGTAGTTGAAACGATCATAGAGGTAACCAACACTAAGCAAGAAATCCATGCACAGAGACACTTTTTCTAGAAGGTGCAACAACAAACTGTCAAGGATGACAACAGAGGTAGCCAATGGATGGGTTTGTCCTTTGCTTCACCATTCTTGCACAGAAAAGCAGGGCATTGAGATCCATAGGTATTTTAATGCTAAGGCGACGACCGTAGATCAGGCCCCTCGCCGACTGCTTAGGCGAGGACTGGTGAGCTAGGGATGAAGGCTAACAGCCACAGAGGTCACAATCACTCACAACTAGGTGGTCAAGACATGCGGGAAAATGAGGCCAAGGGAGTCAACAATCATCGAGCTAGGCTAGGAAAAGTTTAGTCATCAATCTAAACAATCAATATACTTACATAATCAACATGCAGATCCAATCATAAAACCTACAACAATCTACCATTCAAATGAAAAAAAGCGTATCGTTGCATGTTCTCCCACTCTGAGTGACGTCCGCGCACTCTGTGCAACTCCCGCTCGTCGACCATCGAGACTTCACTGGTACCTCCCAACCAATGCTAGGGGTACTCTTCTTCCCCCTTAGCCCNATAAGTAAATTAGTCAAGTAGATATTTCTACAGCGTAATGTTACACCAACAGAAGATCCTCCAACCTCCATCACCTCCCTTCATTATATAGAGTTTTGTGGTTCCTTACTTTCCAAAATTTCTCTTTTAGTTAATTTTTTATAATTAATTTCCTAAAAATTCCTCTCCGTACAAGTGTCACCCATCCCCTTCCTTCCTCATAAATTAACTTCTTTAATTAATTAATTATATTTATTTCCCTCACCCACCTAGAGTTACTCCTAGAATCACTCCTAGGTGTCCCCAAAATCTCTTACAGGTTTTAATAACTTTCCTTTTTATTAAATTGCTTGTTTAGTTTAAATTAGAAAGCTCTTAAATGGTAGATGCTTTACTAAGCTTGACCTTCCGCTTTTTCCCTTAAGTTCCCCTTTTTCCCTTTTTATGTTACCTCTTTTCCTAGTTTCCTAAAAAAAATTATTTTCCCTCTTTCCCCTTTTTAATTAGAACTCAAAAAGGCAGGTGTGGAATTTAACCCCTTTTCTCCTTTTATCATTAAATTAGTATATTTTAAATTATCACAAGATAAAACAATGAATTCCCTCTTTACATTTTATATCCACAGATTTTATTTTTTATGAATAAATTAAATTTCTTACTCCCTTCATGTTACAAAATTTAACGAAGATCATAATTATTATTTAAGTTTTTATTATTATTATTATTTATAGAAGACAAAATTTTACCACTAGCGTAATTTAGACTTAGGCCATAAATTTCGTACTGGGTGACATCTAATTAGGGAAATTGTTTTAAAAATTACTTAACATGTTATTCGTCTTAGGTCCATCTAGGTTCATCCCTCTATCATCAACAATGCGACGTGCCCTTCAGGACGCACTAGGTGCTCCAAGGGTGCCACTCACCTCATCTGTTCCCTTGCGCGATGTGCCCTTCAGGACGCACTACGTGCTCCAAGGGTGCCACTCACCTCTTGACTGACTTGGTAGACATCAATAACCCCTGGAGTCAATACTTCGCCAGGTGAACTTGTGGGAGACTAAGGGCTTCTAAGGAATAAGGCCCCCGCCTTATTGCATGCCCTTTAGAATCATCGTGAGTGACTATCGCAGTCTGCCTCACGGCATCATGGGTCCTCTCGAACTAGGTAATCGTTAACCTACAGTTCAAGAAACGACAGGAGTGCTAGTAGGTTGTGGCAGGGCTGTTGTCCACACCTCTCCCTCAACATCTCTGGTAGTCATGCGTAACCCCTTTACTCCATATGTGAGTCTAGTCGGCAAGCTATCATCAGCCTGCATCATCAATAAATCATGTCAAAACATATCCATATCATATCATCCAGTCAGATGCACTAATATCACAGTAAAACAATCAAACCCCAATGGCACACTCCCTGACTCGATTTGGAGTCCAAGGGGTTTCATTGATGCCTCTGCATCCTTAAGGTCCAAAACCCTGCACACTCAGTAAAACCAAGTCAATATCACCTGTCTACGTCAATGTAGTATAACAACATGTCATCAACCCATAACGCCTCATAATCAAAATCAAAAGTTTCAATAGCATAATAATCTGTATCACTTGCAAGCAAGTGTCCTCAAAGAATAAGTTCACTCAGTGCGCCAGAGCGGGATGTTACAGCGTGACTGTCACTGATTTTCAAATTCAGGATGGATTGTTATGCCATCTAGGACATCTATGTGTTCCTACAAGAGATTTTTCAAAGCTTATTTGGGAAGCCCACTATAGTTGGATGGCAGAACATTTTGGCATGGAGAAAACTGTGTTCGTTCTACATAAACATTTTTGTTGGACAAAACTTTGACACGGCGTCAGCAAGTATATCATATATTGCACTTCCTGTACCATTTCCAAGCTAGCCATCAAGAATCAAGGCTTATACACCCCTCTTCCTACTCTCGAGAAGCCTTGGGAATCCATCTCAATGGATTACATATCTAGCCTTCCATCCACCAGGAAAGGAAATGATTATGTATTTGTGGTCATTTATCGGTTTTCAAGGATGGTCATTCTCACAATCTGCAAGAACAATATCACAGTGGAATATACTGCCAAGCTCTTCTTTGAATGAGTATGGGTCCATTTTGGGATACCACAAACCATCATCTCTAACTGGGACAGCAGGTTCCTCAACACATTTTTTCTGAGTCTTTGGTCACTGTTGGACACCATGATCATTAAATCCACTGCTTTCCACACCTAAACAAATGACCAAACATAGGTCATCAATCCGATGATTGTGCACATCTTGTGCATGTAAAACTCCAAGCATACACGTACATGGGATGAGAGTCTCCCATATGTTCAACACAGTTACAATAGGGCTCTCCATAGCTCCATCAGTCATAGCCAATTTTAGGTGGGTCTGGGATTCTAACCCTTGGGTCCCATTGATGTTGCACTACCTCTTGTCACCACACAGACAGACTCTTCCCATGTTCAGTCTAAGACTGACAAAGACACAAGATTCATTGAGCGGATTCAACCCATCTATCAATAGGTCCATGATATTTTGTAGAAAGCCAATCCTAAGTACAATAAGCGCCATGAGAAACACAGGGTATCACATTAGTTTCAGGTTGGAGACAAAGTTTGGTTACATTTGTAGAAGGAGCGTCTTATACGACCCCATCTCCCACTTCACTATGGGCATTACACTATCACCAAGGTTGTGGGTAACAATGATTTTGATCTCAACACTCCACCCTTCCTTGGCTTGCACCCAGTGTTCAATGTGGACCTCCTTCAGCCATATTTCCCACCATTATTGGACACCTCAGAGATTGAAAAACTGCCAACACCAACATATCTCAACCCTGACTGCATGGAACAAGCATCCATTGATCAAATCGTGGACACACAGGTCAAGGGAACTTGCCATCAGAGGATACAGCTTTATCGGGTTGTCAAGGCAGGGAAAATCCTACACCAAGGAAAGTGGCTCACCCAGGGCCAAATTAAGAAGTTTCCTCACCTGATGGGGGAACTCAACGCAATGGTGACCATTGTTTCCTAAGGGGGGAGGATTGATCTAGGTGGATATTGGTGGCCACCCATTCGTTTTTCAGTAATAATATTGAAAATTAGTAGTCTTGAGCAAAAAACTGAAGAAAGATTCGAAGGGTTTTTTATTTGCATGTTAATAATAATAATAATAATAATAATAATCTATTTTTAAGGTCATGGCCAAGCCACACCAAATTGGTGTATGAGACCCCCTTGTTTGTGGGACAAGGGACCCCCCTCCGCCCAACGATTTGACTGGTAAAGTCTACGAAGGTATACATACCCTACCCCCCTCTCGATTTGAACTTGTGACCTCTTAAGAAGAAACACATGTTCTTAATCATTAGGCCCACTCAGACTGTATAAAGGAGCTTTACAATATTCATTTTGTTATTTGATGGGTTTCGAACCCATATCTTACAGTAACCATTCTAGGGTTCTTTTCCTACTACTCGACTTCACATGCTAATGAATTGATATTACAAAAAAATATATATCATGCCATGTTAGCGTAGAACCGTCATCCTACAGAGATAATTTGTTTTGATAAAATAAACCTATCTCGGGCTCATGAATCTGAGTGTGAAATGTTAGTTGGTTATGGCCTCTATATTGCCAAACCCTATATTTTTTAAGCCATGTACATAATATTATGGTGAAGTTTTTGTGCTTAATTTAGAACTTGAGCTTCATGGAATTATTATATACTTCCAACTTTTTTGGTTCGATTCCCTGACACTTTTTATACATATAAAGTTTGAGTTATGAGGTTGTATGCATAATTTGGTCGGCATTGATACCTCTTTGCTTGTTATGGAGACTTGAAAACTTGATTTTATGATTGTTAATGTGTTTGTGTGTGTCTGTGTGTGTGCTAGCAGGATTATATTGAAAATATTGTTTAAACTATTGCCTAGTTTCAAATCATCGTTGATTATGGAATGGCTTTATAGTTGTTTTTTGAAAGTTTTGATGAGCCAAACATGAATTATTTGGACAAATATTTTGTTAAAAAACAAATTTCACCGGGTTTAGGTTATGCATAATCAAAACTCTATAACTATGATTATGACCAAAAGGAAACATTTTTATAAGTGATTGGGTTTCAACAATGTGTTTTCATATTTTTGCACATAACTATTGGGTCACGTAAATAACATGCAATATTGTTAAGTTATAGGTGATTGTATATATAGTTTAGCTTCTACGAAGAATTTTTCTGCGAACTTAATAGATTGGTGGATGAGTTTGATTGAACCTGTTTTGACCATGTATAAGCTTGATGACAAAAAATGTGTTAACATGGCATAAGAAACTTGATTTCTAAAAGGTATAAGGCATGTGAACATAGTTTATGTATTATAATTTGAAAAACACATTTAATGGTTGTTTTCTATTATGCATACATGATCAATTCCCCTCAGCATTTCACTTTACATAAATTATCCCATTAAATCCTGAACCACATATCACTTTAATATCCATCTCTCTTCCCCCCTGTTGTATACATAGAAAATGTTCTTTTAAAAGTGATTGGCAGTTTGGCATAAACAACTTCCAAGTGCCTGAGAAATACATATATAGTTTGTCGCATGTATGGTTAGAAGTTGAGTTGAAAAGATACATTTTGAAGGGCTTGTCTCCGTTTAAAGTTGAAAATTGAATCATAAACTCTCTTTGAAAAAGTAAAAGTTACAAGCATATGTGTCCATCATTCAAGTGTTGGACAGTTGGCTTGGACAATTGGTTATCATTGATGTCAACCCTTGGAGAAGTTTGGAAACCCTAGAGATATGGTTGAGATTGATGGTGAGTTAGTTTTCATTGATGGATTTGTTGATGTCAACATATGTGATGGGTGCATTTGATGAAGTCTACATGAATCCCTAAAGGTGTGGTTATGGTACCCAAATTTGGTTGAGGAATATGAACATGAAGGACAGTGTAAATGTAGGTAAGACACTCATAGATGGATAGTCCTTGTTGTGCCATTTTGAGTGATAGGTGGTATGCCACATTGTTCCTCACGGTTAGGGAGATATGGCCTTGTGAAGTTAAAATCCCCAAAGAATGGTCAAGAAGACCCTAATTGTTTACTAGTCATTATTGAAAGGGTAAAGTGGTTGTGACAAAAAAGTACTAGATTCCCTAAGATTAAGAAAAGAGGTTACTATGAAAAAGTATATAAACAACTCAAGGAGTCTCTCATAAGAATATACAGACTTATATTAACTATCGATCTTGTGAATATTATGGTCTAATACTTTTGGTCTATTGGATAATCTGATGACAAGTTTGAGGTAGTAGAGAAAGTGCGAGGAAAGAGCAAAATTTTTGGACCTGCAAAGTGCAAGGATTATTCTATAACCCTAATTTGGGAGAGCCTCGTGGGTCAGCTTGAGGGTGTCACATGAGGCACCCCTATGGGTTGGCTAAGTGATGTCATGCGAGGCCGCACGTGACAAGAAGTCTTAGTCTTGCGAGGCTAAGGAAAATTTGGGGGAAATGTTGGTACCAAGTTGTTGAAGGCCATGGAAGAGTTACAGGTCAGTGTTACAATACAATAGGTCAACTACCAGTTATAGGTATGCTTATGTGATTATATGTTATCCTTGGTGATGGTATGGTACTTGCTTGAGAGGCATGCCTTCTTGATGCATGGTACACATTGGTGATATTGGTATGGTACATTGAGTAGTAGTACATCTTGGATGAATTGGTATCTTGGCACAACTACATTTGAACCCAAAATCCAACGACATCCTTCGACGCCACCCAAAAAATTGGCCTCGTCGTCAGATTTTACCTTTAAAATTTGTAATTTTCTTGTTTTTTTTTAATTGTCCCCGACAATCGTCAGATATTCAACTAATAATGCATTGTAATTGGTTTTTCTACATCTAGGGATCGAATGTTCTACGACAATGGATGATACAGATGTGGAATTGAAGTGTACGAGGTATGCCTTTCTATATATATATATATATATATATATATATATATATTGATTTAATATTGATAGAATTATTGACTTGTATTGGTATATTATTGTATAAATTACCATAAGTTTAATTATGCCATTTTCTAGTATGTCGGTATATGTTGTAGGAGACGTTTTTTAATTATGACAAAAAACACATTCATTTATTTTCTTGTACGTAGATTTTGTCATCTTTTGGGGAATTGAGAGTGACGTGAGGGAGGGAGCACAATTTAGGTACATCACTTTTATGCAAGTAATGTACCTAAATTGTGCAACTAAGTCACATAACCCCCCAACTACCCCATAATCCACTAACACACCAACACACTAACCTGTAACCCATAATCATAACCATTGATAATGAATTTATCCACCTATGAAACTTGCATCATAGGTGTGTGTCTATTGCAACACTAGTCCCAAGGATAATTCAAAATTGGAAAGATGATAGAATCATGATGGAGATGATAGAGACATGACTCACACACTTTCAACCCACGTCTGTAGGAGCTCATTCAAATAAG
>JASDQU010737573.1:125259-143321 GCA_032191745.1 Picea mariana | reverse complement strand
AAAGGTCAATATTAATAAGACCTTTCAATAAAATAGAATAAGGCGGATGTAAGAAGACCTAATAGAAGCTTCCGCTTCTAAAAGGATCTTCCTCTAGATGCTTCTTTTTAGTATAAATAGGAGTCGAGGGTATGCGAACCCTAGCTTGGATATTATTGTAACAGAGCGATGCTCAACTGGAGGTTGCCCCCTGAGAGGCCTGTGAACATTTCTATCTGATTCAAAGTGCTATTTCTGTTGCTATTTTGTATATCGTTTATGTGTATTGTGAAGATTTTGCTGGATATTCTATTGTTATTCTGTCATTTCTAGCATTTCATTTATGTTCTACATATTTTATATATCTGGTATCTTGCACTCTCTGAAACGTGGATCTAACGTTTAACAAACCAAATGGCATTCTGAGATACACAAATGTTCCCAAGGTGTTGTGAAAGTTGTTTTATGTTGATCTTCCTTCTTTACCAACACCTGACTATTGTTTTTCATGATGATTCTAAAGTACTTCTAGGCTTATTCTTTTCCTAGGATTATTAATTAGAAGAATACATTTATTCTAGCAGTATTGTACAAGGACACTAGTCATATTCATGTGATTATGTGATAATATGTCCATATTAAATTTAGATTTAGGAGATAAGGATGGATATCTTATTTAAATTCTCTTCTTCACATGTGAGGTTGATTCTTTTCTTTTCCCTCACATAAATAATGTGATTGTATTTTCCTTATTAATAAAATTGTGTCTGTGGACACTTTGATATCAATTATACCCTAAAAAAACATCTAACATAGACAAAATACCTAATCCTATAACTCTCTGCAACAAATGATCCATATTGGGAAGCAGATAATTATCTTTGAAGGATAGTTGATTCAAAGTTCTAAAATCAACAAACAATCTAATCTCTCCATTCTTTTTTCTCACTATCACGAAATTTGACACGCATGATGAATGTCTTGTGGGAGCAATAATATGAGCAACCAACATCTTTTTAAGTTTCTTATAAATGAGCGAAGCCAACTTAGGATTTATATGTCTATTCTTTTTTCTGAATGGTTTTTCTCCTTCTTTCAAAGGAATCATATGTTGAATGATGTCACATTTATAAGCTTTGAGATCATCATATGTCCAAGAAAAAACATCATTGTAATCCCTAATAAGATTCTTTATTTCCTTCCTTTCTTCAACTAAAGTATTTTTTCCAATCCAAATAAGCTTGGGAATTCTACTGATCCAATGTTTATCTCAATATTGTCTTTAGGCTTATGTATTTATTTTTTCTTTTATACATATATGCATGTCAAATACCTTCTCAACCAACTTCTATTTTTTCCTTGCGGACCTTTTCAACTTTTGGAGCTATGGAATGGGACAAAATAACATAAATTCCCAAATATTCTTCACAAACCAAAACTTTCATTGGATCATTCAAATCCTCAACATGATATCTCATCATTGGTTCCCTATACAATGTGACATATGTGTTCTCACATGTAGGTATGGTGGCATATGACAAATCCATTTGAATGTCCCCTCTTAGATTAGAAACCCACTTCCTTGATAATAGCATACCACTTGGATTTGGGAAATCAATAACAACTACATTCATCAATAATGAGATATCTAGATATGAAACAAACTTAACTTGAAGACCTTAATTAAACCATAAACTTTGATTTCTCTTGATTCCATGGTGCATGCATTCCCATGTGGCCGAGTGGTATTAACGCCGACCTGATTCATAACCTTTGAAGTCATTACATTCATGGAGGCTCCTAAATCTAGCATACATTTATGAAGAATAAAATCATTCATCACTAATGTGGTGTTAAAAGGAGAGAGAATATCATTCCTCCTACCTTGATTCATTGCTTGAAAAATCACCAAGCAATACTCATTTACCACTTCAACATCCAAAAGTCTTTTCAACTTTTCCCTTTGAGATGGAATCTTTGCTAACTCAAGAAAAGGAACAAATACCTTTACTTTAAACAACTCACCAATCAAATCAATGCTTAGGTCAAGATCCATACTTATATATGGATTTTCTGATGAGGATGCTTTGGAATCTCTATCTTTTGTGACAATAGAATCATAAAAAATAGTTGGATTTAAACTGAATGAAACAATATAATCCTAAACATTACATAAAGAGTCTATCGAGTGTTTCAACTCTACAACAACCAGATATTGTTCCTTATAGAATATTTTCCCTTTAAATGATTATTGGTCATCCACGTGGATTAATCTCCCATATTTTGGAGCCCATGTAAAACCCTTTTCATAGTGTGTTTTGTCATACAGTTGGTTTATATTGATGGATAGTTTGTTGTTATTGATGTCAACCCTTGGAGAGTGATATTGTAGATTGATGTCAACCCTTAGAGATTGATGTCAACCCTTGAGTATTTCTAGTAACACATTCTATTAGTTCCATAGGTATGGGTAAGGGACCCAACTTTGTTTAGGGTATAAAGGCATGAATATTAGTGAATATGAAGGTAAGAATATTCTAGATGGATAGTACATGTCATGCCATTTCTACTGATATGCGAAATGTCACATAAATCCTCACATTTAGAGAGTTATGTCCTTGTGAAGTTGGAGAACCCTCTTGCGTTATCTAGAAGCCTCTAAAAGGTCAAATAAGTCAATTTATTCTAGAAACCCCTAGACGAAGTTGACTAGTCAAAGTGGGTGAAACTAGGAGTTAATCATGGGTTAAGTTGTTGTAATAAGAAAAAAATTACAAATAAATTAGTTGCAACTAGAAGTGGAGAGTTTACTGTTTGTGGATAAAGTGGTTAGAAGTGGACAAGTGGTTAGAAGTGGGTTGGCCCTAAAAGAAGGAAGTTGGGTTAAGTTGGTTAGAAAGTAACAACCCCAGAGGAAGCTACTTGGAGAGTATAAATAAGAGAGAAAGGGTCTCCTATTAACACCTATTAAGAATATCGAATATCTATAAGTGACTAAGGTAACGAAGGAGATATGAGGAAAATTTCAGAGGGAAGGTGAAGTAAAGAAGGCCGAAAATCCAAGGGAGGATGAAGTATTTTAATGATGTGTTCTAAGGTATGTTATTTACAGGTCATCTCACCATTTTCGCCATAACATTTTTTTATAGAATGACTCAGATTGTGAAACTTTGAGGATAGTGAGAAAGCATATTAAGGTACATATGGTGGAAATTTTAGCTTCTGGTTCATTGTATTTTGGGAGATACATGTTGTGGAAGATAGGGCTTTTGGCTAGTCCTAAAACTAGTTTTAAACATGTGTTCTAGGTAAAAAAGTCATAACTTCTTCATAGAACATCCAAATGATGTGATACCAATTTTAATGGAAAGAGAATAGGCCATAGTTTGTTGTGTGTAAGTTTTAGAATAACATATCAAATATTGAGCATGTGGCATGCCGTACAAGTTTTCTCTCTAGATTAATCCAGAATTCAACAAGTGTTACACATCAAAATTACTCACTTCGATAGTGTCGCAAGTGTTGTCATTACAAGTGTTGTAAGTGTCGCATATTGTCCGCAAGTGTCACATATTGACCACAAGTGTTGCAAGTGTCACAAACATCATACTGCCATATTGCCTATGTTGTGCCTTTAACGACATCATAAGGACACTTAAGACACCTCAAAGACTAGTTTTGAAGAAGAGAAATTAGTTGACAAGAAGTACAAGCCTTTTTCCATTGGAAAAACCACTCAAATATGTATTTTGGAGAGGATCGCTCCCCTACCCACTGTCAAGGAGTGCTACTGCTCCCTGGGCCTCTTTGGGGGAGTGTTTGAGCGCTTTGTACACCCTTTTGGGGGAACACTGCCCTTTCTGAGTGAGTTTTTGGTTTGTTGAGCCAAATCAGGGAAGAATCCCCTCAATTTCTGAAGGTGCTTGGATTCGAATAGAAGGTCAAGGCATGATCTTAGGGAAGATCCTCAACTTAACGAGAAGAATCTTCAACTTATCCCAAATATCTCTCAAGTGGTTGGGCCTCTCCAAGGTTATATAAGGAGGCCGCCTCATGGTGAAAGAAGAGGTGGAGACTAGAGATTGATACCAAACTTGTGATCCTATAAGTGGTATTGACAGAAAATATTGTAGATAGGGAACTTATGATCTCATTAGTGATATGTCATCAAAGCAATCAGTGTATATTACTTGAGAAAAGGGGTTGGACAAGGAGAATTGGAAGAAGTTGTTGCACCTTCATCCAAAGGATTGTAAGTACTTTTACTTGTTCTTATCAATACATCAATGCTTGGCCTATTTATATCAAAATTTTGCTTGTTCCACATGAGTTTGTCTGCAGTAGATGGATCTAGGTTTGATCTAATCTCAGTAGAGTAGGAAGTCCATTGTATCTTTTTTTGTTCTATAGGACCTATCAGGGAAGCTTAGGATCGAAGCTCAGCCTAGACTTTGCAAGGACAAACGTCGTTAATAAGGTACATATCTTTCTTCTTCTCTTTCATATGTTAGCTTGATTAGATATAAAAGTATTTTAGTGTCCATGTTAAGCACTTTTTTTTCTTGGCCTTAGGAGTATAGAGACCAAGAAGGAATCCACTTGTCCGCACAAGGATTCACCTGTAATAGAAATTGGGGGCTCCGTTGGGGAGGAGCTCTGATTTTTGTTTCCTTTCCCAGATCTTGTTTTGGCCCTTTTTGCACTCATTTGACCCTCTCCATACTATCTCTTTGATTCTTAGATTTGTTTAATTTCCTTTTTATTTCATCATGATCACCCTAATTTACTGAGATTGCTTGATTTTTTGAGTTTCTGGGCATTTTTATGAACGTTTGAAGTAGAGCGCTACCCTTCCCTTGCTATCAGAGCATTAACACTCCCTAGTGGTCTTACACAGAGTGCTGGAACACTCTGGTTCCCCTTACACCAGAGCACTACCCCCTTTTCTGTGAAAAATCCTCTAGATTTTCAATTTCTGAGTTCAGTTTTGGTTTTTTGCACTTGCTCAGAGTCTCATACTCTCAGTTCATCTTGGTATTGGCCTTCAACACCATGTTTTCTAAGAATTGATCCTCTTTGATTTGAAAATTTGACATTTTCTTTCCTTGCCTTGAAGTCACTCTTTGTCTTTGTTGACCTAGAGTTAACTTGATTTTTTCTCCTCATTTATCTGACTGAGTGGAAGCTTTTGTGAGGAAATCCAAAAGGTCTGTGAACTTTTCGTTGATCTTTGAGGTCAGTCTTCCATCATTTCTCTTTTGTTTGAGTTTTTTTGGTTCTTGTTTGTAAAATTGGTTATCTTTGCCTTTCTTGTCTATTCATGATAATAGTGCATTTTTGTTTGTGTGAGTTTTGCTTCTGATTGTTTAATCCTGAAGTCTGATTAACATTAGAATTTTTACATATGATTATCATTCACATACAAGAAAAAGGACATATTTCAGTGATTGGTTTGGATATTAGAACGCATTTCTGAAATTTTTTAGCATACATTGGATTTGATTGAGAAATGATTGTATGAGGATGTTGCATCTTAGTGTTTGATAATGAAAATAACTTTCTATCTTTCCCTTAAATAGGCATTCATCGAAAGACAAGACTGGTTATCATTTTCTTGTTCATTTTTTGGGAATTGAGTCATAATACCATTAGTTTCATTGTCATACACCCTTTGAGTAAAGAACAGTTGTAAAAATGAACGCTAATTAAAAAATTATCTAGAACATTTTTTTTTTAGGATATTCCATCAACATTAAACTAGGATTAGCACTTTGGATTAGGCTGTGAGTACAACTCTCCAAAGTTTTTCAAAACAAACATTAGGATCTTACGATAGGTAGTGAAAATCCAATTGTCATATAGGCTTTCTGGGATCCCTCTCTCACACAGGGGTTACGCACGAGGTCGCATTCGGGAGAATTATGAAGATTATCCCTCTGTGGTTCAACTGTTTGTAGTGGTCGGATCGTATATTGGGGGTCACTTGAAGGTATACCCATGATTATGTCTAGGAGCCTCTTGAGTTGATTTCAGACTTGTTATCCTTCCCATACATTCAAATCATACTTTCGACTGTACCCGCCCGGGGGCTGACTGCGAGTTGGTGTCCTTAGTTGCCATAATCTTTAGGTACTTACATGAGGTGACAGTGAAGGAAAGTCTCATTGTACTTGGAACAGACATTGGTCAAACTCACTTGAGCTCCTTGGAGGGTAAATCCACAATTATTGCGTAGAAGCTTGCACCAAGGTGAAAGTCTGTTAAGCAGGTCGCCATTGTAACTGTTCCACCATATCCTAGCCCCTTCTTGACTTGATCACGCGACATTGGATTTCATCACCAACTAGTACGATCATCGAGAGAAGTTTTGTTTGCTTGGTTTTGATTCCTAGATTTTATTAGTGTATGCTATTTCTTTTCGTTAGTTGGCCCTAGATTTTTAGTATCTACTGTTATTCTCCAAAATTGAGCCTGTAGACGATAAATTTCTTGATCGATCGTGTAGAATGCAAGGGCTGCCTCCAGAAGGATACCAACCCTTACGTCCTAACCATTCATAAGACAACTATCGTGAAGAGGTAGAAAATCAATCTGATGTTGGGAGTGTTGTTACTCCTCCATTAGGCAATCCATAAGGCGCTTTGGTTATGGTTGAGAATCCTAATCCTCGCACTACATCTGTGTTGGTAACCCCTCTCAAACCACTTTTGCTTCGTTTAGAATCCCTTGGGAACGTTATAGATGAAGAGGTCCCACGGTTACCTGAGAGAGCCTTTACTGAAACATATATGGGATCCATAGAACCAACCTTTGGTGATGAGTATAGGACTCATATTCGTCCTACCATTACAGTAGATACAAATCCCACACCTTCTCGTTCTGTATGGAGGAATTCATCAGGACGTGATCTTTATGAGAATTTTGAATCCATTTGACAACCCTTTAATCCTCATGACCCTCCTGTTGAAATGGGACCATCCGGTCAAACTATGAATCACTGCATCGATTTGGTCATTAACCATGTTGTTACGTCGGCACAAGTCCATCCTAATGTTGGAATTATCACCTCTACTCATTCCCAAGGAACTTCGATCCCTACCCCCACTTTTAAAAACTTTCACTCTACATCTCCACATGTTCTACACGATCTTGATGGGACATCTTTGCACCAGACAATGCAGACCCTTGCCATCCAAATACAACTGAATGGAGGGAAACCACCATATGGAAGACCTATCCCTCCTGGAGGACCACCATTCTATGGTGGGCCTACCCCTCTTGGGGGACAACCCCCTTTTCATGTTCCTCCTGGAGGGAAACCTCCCTTTTCCAGTCATACCCCGATTATTAATCCACTGCTGGCAGGGGGGCAACCTTCGTTTGCTAGAAACCCTTCACAATCCTGGGGAGTATCTTCAGGAGGCACATTTACCCAACCCAACGTTGGGGGGCACTCATATCATAATCTACAAGGAGGAGTCTTAAATCCTGTTCCTTCTAGACCATCTTATGGACAACCTTATTCGGGCATCCCAAACATCACCTGGAGTCCTCAAGGAAAACAACCTTATCCTCCCCAAGGGTCTAGCGTTTATTCTCCCCCTAATGTGTATCCACTTCTGGGATCTACTTCTTACTCTCCTCAAGGGAAACATGTTTATCCTCCTTATGGGCAAGCAAATCACCTGGATTATAATGCTCAGAACCCACCAGTTTATGCAAATGTTTCTCAGCCATCATCGAATCCTGCTTATCCTGGTTAGAAAAAACCATATGTAGGAGGACCTACTGGTTACAATTATCCACCTAACCCAGTTTATGGTCCTATTGTTGTTCCTATGCCACACTAGTATCATCCACAAATTAACCGTCAGTTACTTTTCCTTGCGACTATGGATCTCCCAGACTTGTCTCGGTTAACCAATGATCTTATTTTTCATTCACCAGTTTGGCCAGTTATTCCAACTAAACTTCCTTCTGATATTCTAAAATTTGACGAAAAATATGGAGAAGATCCAAATAACCATGTGATGACTTTCCATTTGTGGTATTCATCAAACTCCCTCATGGATTATTCTATACATTTGTGTCTTTTCCAGGGAATGCTTACGGGCTCTGCAGCAAAGTGGTATATTGAACTACCACGTGCTTCTTTTCATGATTTCAATTCCCTTTCCATGTATTTCCTCATGCACTTTCAACTACCTATTTTCTACGAGACGGGTACTGAACTCTTGACCTCCCTTCGTCAAGCTGACTTTATGCATATCTCTGACCATCTTCATGAGTGGATATGACGATGAAGGATGATCAAATTAATCATTCCTGACATATTATTGGTGGAGTGGTTTACTAAATCACTTTTACCTCTGATCGCTCGTGATGTTGCTATGGGTGGCGCACTCACCGAAGAAGAAACCATTGCTTGGGTTCAATACTTAGATTTGGTTTATTCACAATCTGGTACTTTGTATGAGTTGCTTCCAAATGTTGCATGAGCCAATGCTGATCCATCCAAGTCATCAACCTCATCTCATGCAGACAGTGTTATCAGTTCCATCAAAACTCAATATACTTCCCAGTCAATCGCACTCTCCTCTACCTCCCCCATAACTCAGATCTCTAAGGTGAATGCAGTTCAATCTGCCCCTTCACAACAATCCAGAGGTAAGAAGAAGGAAAAAAAAAAATCAAAAAATACTAATAACAATGAACAACCAAAAAATCAAGCTCAAACACCTGCTACCAAAACGAAACCACAACGGAAACTGAAATTCCCATGTATCATTTGTAGTGATTTACACTACACTTGAGACTATCCACATCGCGATGAAGTGACCAAACTTTTCCAAGGAAATTCACAACCCATTGTGCTTACTCAGCCTTTTCCACAGAAGCAATCCATGGTTACTCAAACCCCCTCTCCTGGGAGCAATTCTAGCCATCCTCATGATGAGGCCTCGACAAGTGCCCATATTTTTATGTTTAACGGGATTAATTTGACCACTCGCTCTAAGACATACGACACACCGGTCAAACCTAACAAAGGAAAAGTCACTAGCGGTACTGATACTTTACCGGATCCATCACCATCCTTCATTAGTCCTCCATCAATTAATCCTCCGTCTGGACCAATTCAAATTGAGAAACCTATGTTCAACTCTATATTACGTCCTCCTAAGAGAACTATCCATAAATCTACCTTTAATCCTAGCTCATGTGCCACCCAGAACTACAACATTGTTGAATATTTGGCTCAAGCATCATGTGTTATGTCTATGTTAGAAGTTCTACAACACTGCCCCAGTCAACGTATAACGCTCTTGGATTTTATTGGCGTTGTTGATCCTGAGTCGTCCAACCATATCATGTGTAACCTGGAAAATTATACATCTCGACTCTCCCACCAACTTGCTTTCCAAGTTGATGTTGTTGTTCACAATCAACAAATCCACCGAACTATTCTCGATGGGGGAGCCTCTACTTGTGTCATGTCTTTAGCATGTTGGAAAATTTTAGAATCACCTGCACTTAAAAAATCCCCAACGATGTTACACATAATCAATGGGCGAGGTTTTCATCCCCATGGGCTTTTACAGTCCCTGCCCGTCCAGTTGGGTGGCAAAACCGTCACTGTTGATTTCGAGGTGGTCGATGCTCCCCTCGATTACAAATTATTACTTGGAATAAGTTGGTTTTATGATATGAATTTCATTGCCTCGTCGGTGTTTTGATGTGTACAACTCCCTCATCAAGGAAAAATTGTCACAGTCGATCAATTAGATTTCTGTACACCCGACGCTCGCGCTCCCTCTACCAACAATATTCCATTCCTGGTAGATCACAAGATCACGTATGAAAGCCTTGGTGTTGGCTTGTTGAAATATTCTAGCCTTATGGGTACCTTCCCTACACTACTTCCACCGACTACACATCATATTTCCACCATCGATATGATTTCGACCACAGCTTATCAATCCTTGGAATCATTTGACCCTTGGATTGTACCTAGTTCCTTGGAATTCGATGTGCTAGGTGACACCATGCCACTTAGTCTAGCCGAAACATCAAATGTTGCTATCCAATCCACTTCTCCCTCATTGGATGACCAACATCTATTGGCACTCGACAGTTACTCGATTCCATCACGGTTAAATTCCTTGTCATCTTCATTCGACTACATTTCCCCAATTTTTCGTTTCGAAGAATCTATTCTGGAAATGCTTAGCGTCGACGAGCTACCTTGGGATGATAACCATCATCGATTCTCTTTTCTTCCCCCTCGTGAAGAAATTCAGGAACATATACACTCTATCTTCCCTCCTGATGTTGATTTTTCGTTGTCTCCCATGACTCCAACTTTCGATGATTTGGATCCGATAGTTGACATGGTGATCTCTTCGGTAGGGCTATTGGAGCCTGATATCCTTACCCCTGTCACGGCCCTCGACATATGTTCCTTCCAGAGTGATTTTCTTCCATCCAGTGAAGATCTCTTGGAAGCCATGACCGAGTTTTGTCCCTTGACATGGTGTCCTTCTAGAGTGTTATTCTCTTGGAAGCCATGATCACGCAGAGGCCACGAGCATAGTTTTTTGTCTCTGTAGCAAGCTCATTAAAAAATGAAACAGAGGTCACGATCATAGTTTCTCTTCTCTGTGGCAAGCTCATTAAAAATTGAAATAGAATCTTTGAGCATAATTTTCCTCTCTATAGAAAGCTCGTTAAAAAATGAAAGAGAAATATGGGGATTGAACCTGGAACCTTGAGCATAGTTCTTTTCCTGTGTCAAGATCGTTAAAAAATGAAATAGTCACCTCTCTTGTCAGGTCGAGTCTTTCGTCATCTCTCGTAGATGTCGAGTCGAGTCTTTCGTTAGCTCTCATATTTGAACCTTTATTTCATCCACCTATATCCTTTTTCTCCATCTAGTTCAGAAATTGGTGACAACCTCAAAGTCGGTGAATGAATTGAATCTTGGAGGGCATGTCTCTAGCCTTTGATGATCATTTTGGAGTTAATCCACTAGTTTTCAAGCTGGGGGCATACTGAGCTTAGTCTTTGTTCTTTCTCGTGCTCAAAAAAACATGAGAATATAACCGAGTAGACTTTTATCACTTTTTCGGACTCACATGAATATATGAAAAAGGAACCCCTTGGAGTCATCTTTAAGCTCTTTTCAGACTCTCTAAACATGAAAATATTGTCAAGTGATCTTGCTTCCTTTCCCACTCGTTAAAAGGTTTGAAAGGGCGTCTTTTGAGTGATAATTTATCTCTTTTTTGGCCTCACGAAACTAGAATTACGAAAAAGGACAACACTAGAGTCGTCTTTAAGTTGTTTTCAGACTCTCTAAATATGAAAAATCACCGAGTTTACCTTCTCTGGACTCGTTAAACAATCATACATTGAAGGGCCCATATGGGACCGAACCCTTACTTCTTCCAGTTTGTTAAACAAATGAAGAGGGACCTACCGAAGGTGAGTCATATCGAGCATGTGTTACCATCCTTGAGATTGTTAAATTAAAAAGACGTACTCGTCTATCTGGATGGGGGAAAAATTGAAAGAAGCAAGCCAAGCAGTTTTTGAGAACACTACCAGTAGCTCTTAAGGTTGCCCTTGAACACGACACTTTGTCTTTGCACGCATTTTAATCCGTTGAACCTATGCACTGAGCCAATCCTCTGAGTTTGCTTTACTCCTTTAGGTCACCTAACGAAAGTCACAACATCCACTACATTATCATGTTTTGGTCCATGTCATGTTTCTTTTGATGTGCCTTAGTGTTCAAGGGAAGTATCTACCTCAAGAGTCAGCCATCACAAATATCCTGTTTCAATACCTTTGTCAGTCCATGTTCATTTGATCTACCAATTACATCTATGTGTCATTTTCGTGTCGTTGATGGGGGATACATCAAGGCCCTCCTTCGACGAGTCTATTCCTGTCGACTTCAACAAATTATCTAGGAACTAGACTTAGAAACCAGTTAGTACCTTGGGACCTGCATGCCTCAATGGCAGGCCTCCTCATGTCCGATAGTGGGTTTACATCATTGACCTCTGATCGGATGATTCCACGGATGTTCGACTTCAGCTCATCCATTCACATTCGTTGGAATGTACTAGAGTACCTTGGGAATTATTGACATCAATGGTGATGTCCCTCGTGCTTGTTAACGGTTTACATCATTGACCGGTAATCAAGTGGTTTCTGCCATGTTCAACATTAGGACATCTATTCACATGGTTAGATTCATACAACATCGGGATCGGTAAGAAGACCCTGGGTTGATTTTTCACTCGTATGTATACTTTGTCTAGGTTGCGAAGGAGTTCTTTTGAACCGTGACACATATATTGTAACATAGATCCACTTTGTATTGGTCGTGGCTATGTCTTGTCATCTCGTAGATCCACTATGTATTCTTCGTGGCTATGATTAGTTCAGGTCATAGGAGTATAGATCCACATTGTATCTTCAGTGGCTATACCCTTTATCAATATAATTATGGATCTGCAGTGTATTTTATGGCGGCCATACCTAAAAAGTCTTTATCACTCAAGCATAGGTATGCATGCCTTGGGTTTGAAACATGTCATAATATTTGTTTGATGGTTGTGTATGGATTTTTCCAGTTTCTCTGTGTCCATACCCTTGCCCGAAAAAGTCTACAACGTACTTCAGTCATCATCGTCTTCTGACTTCGCACTTTGGGGGGCAATCTGTTACACATCAAAATTACTCACTTCGTTAGTGTCACAAGTGTCGTCATTACAAGTGTTGTAAGTATCGCATCTTGTCCACAAGTGTCGCATCTTGACCAAAAGTGTTGCAAGTGTCACAAACATCATACTACCATCTTACCTATGTCGTGCCTCTAACGACATCATAAGGACACTTAAGACACCTCAAAGACTAGTTTTGAAGAAGAGAAATCAGTTGACAAGAAGTACAAGCCTTTTGCCATTGGAAAAACCACTCAAATATGGATTTTGGAGAGGAGCACTCCCCTACCACTGTCAGGGAGTGCTAGCACTCCCTGGGCATCTTTGGGTGAGTGTTTGAGTGCTCTGTGAACCCTTTTGGGGGAGAACTACCCTTTTTGAGCGAGTTTTTGGTTTGTTGAGCCAAATCAGGGAAGAATCCCCTCAATTTCTGAAGGTGCTTGGATTCGAATAGAAGGTCAAGGCATGATCTTAGGGAAGATCCTCAACTTAAGGAGAAGAATCCTCAACTTATCCCAAAGATCTCTCAAGTGGTTGGGCCTCTCCAAGGTTATATAAGAAGGCCTCCTCATGGTGAAAGAAGAGGTGGAGACTAGAGATTGATACCAAACTTATGATCCTATAAGTGGTATTGACAGAAAAGATTGGAGATAGGGAACTTATGATCTCATGAGTGATATGTCATCAAATCAATCAGTGTAGATTACTTGAGCAAAGGGGTTGGACAAGGAGAATTGGAAGAAGCTGCAGCACCTTCATCCAAAGGATTGTAAGTACTTTTACTTGTTCTTATCAATACATCAATGCTTGGCCTATTTCTTTCAAACTTATGCTTGTTCCACATGAGTTTGTCTGCAGTAGATGGATCTAGGTTTGAGCTAATCTCAGTAGAGTAGGAAGTCCATTGTATCTTTGTTTGTTCTACAAGACCTATCAGGGAATCTCAGGATCGAAGCTCAGCCTGGACTTTGCAATGACAAACGTCATTAATAAGGTACATATCTTTCTTCTCCTCTTTCATATGTTAGTTTGATTAGATCTAAAAGGATGTGAGTTTCCATGTTAAGCCCTTTTCTGTCTTGGCCTTAGGAGTCTAGAGAATCCACTTGTCCGCATGAGGATTCACCTGTAACGACAAGGTCTGTCATTTTTTCTATAACTCTTTTTCTGGGAGGTTTCAAGCAGTGAATCCAGGAGGAATTGTAGAGAAGACACTAAATAATATTTTTTTATCATTTTTAGGCCTTTATTCATTTTAGGTACAAAGTTATGTTTGTTGCAAGTTAGGATTGTTGACTAATCCAAAAACTAGTCATGTGAGACTTAGGTATGTCTTTGTTATATGGTTGAGGTACATGTTGGGTACATGGTTGAGGCATGTAGTTGATGGGTTGGCACATACATGAGATGTATAATTGATGATGTTGGTACATATTGATGAGTCATAGTTGATGTGTTGTTGATACATGATTGGTACATGCTTGGTGCATTGTTAGAGACACTTGATAGTAGTATTGATGGCACATAGTTTATGGTTGATGTGGAATAAATATCTTGGTTTATTATTAGAAGCACATCTTGATCTTGGTGATGGTTAGGAGGTGTTGTGATGTGCACGGTTGATGCACTTGTGATGGTACATGTTGTGCTAGTTATTGATGTACATGATTGATTGATAAGATTATTCTGATAGGTTATTGGTACAGGTTGTTGGTACATGTTATTTGGTACAATTTGTTACAAGTTTTTGTGACAATGACAGGTTGGACAAGTTGATAGGTTACAGGTTGACAGTGACAGAGTGACAGTGGTAGTGGTTGATTCAGTGATAGCGACAGGTTGTCTACATTTGGCATTTATATTTCAGGGCAGTTGGATGGGGCAAGGAAATGGGGTTGTATCCTCCTTCCAGTTGGTGCCGGATAATTATGGAGTTGGAGATTCCTTTAGGTTGGAGACTGAGAACTAGGTGGTTGTAGCCACTTTCTAGTTGTAGTCGAAGAACCCAGGGGGTTATAGTGATCCAGATTTTATGAGCAGAATGAAAATGAATACAAATTATTATTATTATTAACATAGAGACACAAGAATAACAGAGATACAATAACAAATATATAGTAAAACTAGTTTCTATTCAATAAGAAAATGCGTTGAAACTGTAAAATGCAGCGGAAAACAAGCTTGTTAGAATGGTGGTGGCTTATCTCTAAGAAGAGATGTGATCGTTGCGCTCATTTGCAAGAATATGGTTACAATGAGGCTCTCCAATACTTTTTACAATAAACAGGAATTCCAAAACCATAGACATCCAAAAACGTAACCCTAGGAGATAAAGTGCCAAAAGTAATGTGGGCCCCATTTGGGTAAGCTAGTACATCAACTTCCCGGGGTCGTAACTTTTGCATATGATCTTCGTTTTAAGTGCACGATAACCCGTTGGAAAGGTCTATCTAATGACTACACATGTTGCCACCAGACTCTAAATCTATTATAGTTTGATTGTGGAGATCCCTAAAAACGTTTTTTAGGGCCTCAAAATGACCCTGGAAGTCAGGGACCCGAAAACTAGGAAAATACTGCCAAACTGGAAAAATGCCAAAATGAGCCAGTTGGAATAGGGTTCCAAGTCAATTATGCAACGACCATTAAAACATGAAATTTTACCTTCCAAGTCGAAATTTAACTCTACAACTCTATAGATTGATGCCCCGTATCATCTCTAAGAGGGTTCTGAGGCAATTTCACTTGAATATTCTCAGAAATTTGGGGATTTCACTCTAAGTTTCTATGTTTTCCCCCAAATTCATCATAGATTGAAATATGTAACAACAAATTACCCAAATTTACACTAGTTCTTGGCCCATACAGGTCTAGTGTTTGAAAAAGAAGATCTGAAACCAATCTATAATGTTCCACAGCCCAATTGATGTCCATTACATGCATAAATACTCATAGAATTAAAAAATTGTTGTTAACTAATTTATTGTATCTTACCAACTACAAATTACAACAAGATTTAATTATTATCTGATATGATTAATTAAATGCATCAACAACATGCTAAAAATGACATGAATGCAGTTTAGTAACTCAACACAATAGCATATAAATCCTTTTTAAACAAAGAGTGGATGCACATCAATTTAAATCATAAATATAACACACGCAACAGATAAAACACTTATCTTTTAAAAGCATTGTGCACCCAACTACTTGGAATGGGCATTCCACCCAAACATAAACTTGTTATTTCAAATCTTAATAGCAAGTCACCCGCGAGCTAGGACTAGAAATACACAAAAGAGAGTGGTCTCTCATTGTCTACTCACAACTTAGAAATCTCACAATCCACTGGTATTATCCTATAGCTATCTCGATTTTTCACCATCTCTCTTCCTTTCGACCTACCGGACCCAAGGAATGCACCCCTTCATTGATATTAGTCCCTTGAGCATCCCAATTTTTTATCAAGGTCTCTCTGACACATGTAACCAAAAATATCTCTGCTGGGAACTCAAGGGAACTCACTACCAGGAAAAATACTATAAAACAATAGTGAACACTTGTTGTTACAATGCAACTCACACAAGAGTTCACTCTTCATTCCTGACAACCTAGCTCTTGAGTCTTATGCTCCAAAATGTTCTAGTATGCTCCATAATTCACCCTCAATGGTTTCTCGAGCTCCAAGCTCTTCTTTTTTTCTCTATGCTTTTTGTTCATGCAAAAACAATGATTGTTTAAAATTGTTGTAACTGCCCATGTGAATTTCCTCTCTTTGGTTGTTTTCTTAACTTACACACTTCCCCAAGTTGATTGTACTCAACCCCCATGCTCCCAATAACTATGGGATGTGACTTCTCACACCCATCCTCTTACATGCATTCAATGATTGGTTTTGGGAACACTCAACAACAAATATAAGGTTTTGTTGACTCATAAACTTGCCACTAATAACAATAGCATGCAAATAGTTGCAAGGCATATTAAAAAATCTATAATAGATATAATTAGTAGGTGAGACCCCTAGGGAGAAAAAATAAAAAGTTTGTTTTCAAGTATCCCTAAGGTGAAAGCATTGTTAATTTACTGAAAAGAGTATATGATATGCATCCATGCTTGATAATGATCATATTTTGTTTTTGACAGTATGATGTGAAGCTTGCTCTAAAAATTAAGAACAAAAAAGTTTCAATTGCTTATAGGAATTGCCACACCGTATTGCCACATGATACTCCTTGATATGATCATAAAGTGCAAACAATTTAATTTAAATGACCTTTTCATCTAACAATAAGCATTGTAGTAACAAATCCATGTTACTGGGGAATGATATGCATTGCAAATTTTTCATTAAAAGGGTTTTCAAATGCATACACTATAGTTCGGATGATATAGCTTTGATATGCAAAATGTTATATATTATCAGATGGAATTCGAAATTCATAATACATACATTCTATAGAATGCGGTGTTCACAAAATTACATTATAGAAATGATGTTGTTGGTTATAAATGTTGAAGTATTACATTTCATGGTGCATATGGTATATTTTTGTGCAAAGTTTTGAAGTTTATGATGGTGGTAGCACGTTAATCAACAATATTGAGGTGTATCCTTCATTAAATGAGATTGAACATACCAATAGTTTTGAGCCATCACTTGGATGACAACCATGACTGCTATTTAACGTCGATTGACATAACATATGGCCCCACGCTTTTCTGGAATTCTTTCATATTTACAAATTGGTTTCCAAATTGTTTAGTTGGAAAGTGGAGAATGGCGTGGTTATTGTAACTGTAGCACTGTTTTTGCAGAGGTATTTGAAGCACTCAAAAAGGTATGAGTACTCTAGCTTGTTTTTCATCAACTACACGTTTGTTTTTGTAGTAATAATATTTAAATGGCTCTGTTTGATTGGTTATATGAGTGTGATTTTTATTTTTTTCCTTTCAAATTGGTTTGAGACATTTTTGTAAAAATTAATACCTAATTCATGATTTGTGTTGGAATTTGATTAATATGGTTATGGCCTCTATATTTCCAAACCCTATACTTTTTAGGCCATGTACATAATATTATGGTGAAGTTTTCGTGCTTTATTTAGAACTTGAGCTTCATGGAATTATTATATACTTCGACTTTTTTGGTTTGATCCCTTGACACTTTTTATACATATAAAGTTTGAGTTATGAGGTTGTATGCATAATTTGGTCAGCATTGATACTTCTTTTCTTGTTCTAGAGACCCGAAAACATGATTCTATGATTGTTGATGAAAATATATGTGTGTGAGAGAGAGTAGGATTATATTGAAAATATTGTTCAAACTGTCGCGTAGTTCCAAAT